>JAOTOM010003693.1:0-177939 GCA_034440615.1 Ashinkailepas kermadecensis | reverse complement strand
CATAATGTCCACAGCTCATATTGTCCACAGCTTATAATATCCACAGCTCACAACTTCCACAGCTCGTAATGTCCACAGCTCGTAATGTCCACAGGTCACAATGCCCACAAGTTCATAATGTCCACAGTTCATAACGTCCACAGGTCACAATGTCCACACCGTTCCCGCGAAAATATGCTACGTAAAATCATGTTCGACCTTATCGCATTTGACGGCGCGACAAACGGGAAGACCAGAGGTGAAACCTCCGGGTTCACCCCTTGTTAACAGATGGCAGGTCGATCAATTCGCGCGAGATGCTGCAGGACGATGAATTCATTCAAGATGTTTCTCGTAATCCGAGTTGGATATTGGCTTGAGTTTTATTTTGAGCCTGACGTTTCTTAGTCAATATCGATGCATAGTAGGTAAATGCACCTACTCTTGTGGCTAAATTCTTAAATGCAATGGGATCTAGTCTTAACCCCTCGCATTGGTGACGTCCCAATCCTCCTTCGTATTGGTGGCGGGTTCTAGAAACCAACCCGCTAACTTCTTGTTTCTGATCCGAATGACATGTAATTTGGTGGACGCAATCGATGCATTGGGACTTGCTCACGCTAAAAATTGTAAGACATAATTATAGTTATTATACCCTCCCATAATTAAAGTTATTGTGATATTTTGGTCGGCTGCCCGGCACAACCGACGATTTTCCACATCCGGCAATCGGCCCGGCCGCCCGGGGGCCCGGTCGTAAATGTTTACCAGCTCCGCTTTACACTGTCCCCACACCACTACCCGATGACATTTCGGGGAGAAAGTTGCATGCGCAGATAGCCCCAAGTTTTGTGATGCCCACGGTTCCTTCGGATTTTCCCCATCGCAAATAATTTGGTTGCAATCGTTGATGCCCGCAACCCTTACCAGACGACATTTTTCAAGCCGGCAGTTTGCGCTTCGCTGGGAGCCGGCCTGACCACCCGTTCCCACGAGTTTCGCCAGCCGTTGATAAAACGATGGGGTGCGCGCTTTCTCGGCGGTGACACCTCCGCGGGACAGATTCTGTAAATATAAATATTCGGGAGCAGGAAAATGAATTCCACTAAAATGGGCATAGCCGCCGAACCATGTGACCGATTGACATGAAACCAACGCCAATTTTGTTGTCTTACCGCAGCGGAGCAAGGGCCGAAGTCGCTTGTACCACTAACCATTTTTGTAACCCTCTTTTGCACTCTCTCTAAAAGCCAACAATCTTTTCATAGTTAGGGGACCAAGCATGGACACATTATTCCAAATGCGGCCTGAAATAGGCACAGTAAAGCTTCCTGATGATTTCTTCACTTGTGTACGATACATTCCTATTTATTGCCCCAAGCCTTCTTAGTGCTCTTTTCCTAGCTTCTTTAGTCTGCTCTGATGCCTCCAATTTTGTGCGCAAAATAACACCTAAATCCTTCTCCTGTTGAGTCACAGCTAGTACTTGGCCACCCATCAAGTATGGATCCCTGATATGCTGTCTACCTACATGTATTATTTTACACTTATCAAAGTTAAATTTCATTTGTCACCTTTCAGACCACTTCACCAGCTCATCCAAGTCCCTCTGTAGTGAGGCCATCATTTTGCCCTGTGATTGCCCTAAAGACCTTCAAATCATCGGCAAATTTCAAAAACCATACTGCTTAGGCCACTTTCGATGTTATTTACAAATATAATGAACGATAGTGGTCCCAGTACTAACCCCTGGGGACTCCACTTAGGACGTCTTGCCATGATGACTTTGTACCATTTAGCATCACTCTCTGCTGCCTGTCTGAAAGCCATAACTCTATCCATTTTAGAAGGCTACCTGCTATACCATGGACCGGAAACTGCATATTAACCGTTTATGGGGCACCTTATCAAAGGCCTTACTGAAATCAAGACATGCTACATCAACCTGATGTCATCGATCAAACTGGTCTGTAGCAAAATTAAAGAAGTCCAAGATATTTGTGAGACATGATCGACCTTTTTCTAAACTCATGCTGATAATCTTGAATCAATCGGTTTCCCTCCAGAAAAGTAACTATTATATCCTTGATAATTGATTCAAGTATCTTGCAGCCTATCGATGTGGGACTTACGGGTCTATAGTTCTCAACTTTCCCTCTTTCGCCTTCCTGGAAAATTGGAACTACATTTGCCATTTTCCAATCTTCTGGAATTTCATTTTGTGAAACTGATCTACAAAATATTACACTAAGTGGAATTGCCAGTTCCTTTTCAGGTTCACGCAGTAGCCTAGCATAAATTTCAGCAGGTCCTGCTGCATTGTTTGACTTTATTTTCCTGATATGATTGAGAACAACATCACTATCAATCAAGTCAACATCACTTATCCTATCCCCTGTCACTGACCCATGATCTACGGCTGGCAGATTGGTCATATCTTTCACTGTAAATACTGATTTAAACTGTTTGCTCAGCTTCTCAACCATCTCGACATCCTCACTCAATATAGTGTCGTTCACCTCCAGTGGACCCACTGTGCTAGTAACTTTACTCAGCTTGTAAAAATTAAAGAACTTTTTGCTATCTCCATTACAGTTTCTAGCCAAGTCCAATTCTTTTGCTCGCTTTTCTGCTCTGGTTTTCTGCTTTACAGCATCTCTAGCTTTTTGATACCTCCTTATATTCATGATAGTTGAAGCTTCCTTCAACATTCTAAATGCATCCTTCTTAGCCTTAATTGCTCTTTTCAAATCTGGTGTAAGCGATGCCGGCTTTCCTACTTGTATTTTGTGCCTTTGCTTTTGGGGCACATGTCTCATCTGAGCTTCCCTTAAGTAAGACTTGAATTTTTCCCACATTTCGCAGGCATTCAAATTGCATAATTTTTATTCCCATCTAATGTAACCTAAAGTCACTCTTATGCTATCAAAGTCTGCCCTGTTAAAGTTTGGAACCTTTGTTAGATTATTCTTAATTTTACCTGCTACATGTGCTTTAAATCTCATCTCAGGAGGGACGCAGCCCCTCCTGATGGGATTCAACCATTCCGGCTTTGGCCTACTACACCCTAATGCCCAGTTGGCATCAGTGCTACGGGCTCATCAAAACAATAACCAGGACAAGACCGACCCGTTGATATTGAGCCTGTGCCCAGCCAGGGCTCTTTTATGTTCATAATGGGGCGCATGCCCGTTCCGGACATATATATATATATATATATATATATATATATATATATATATATATATATATATATATATATATATATATATATATATATATATATATATATACATAACCATATATATATATACATAACCCATATATATATATACTAATAAATATATATATATATATATATATATATATATATATATATATATATATATATATATATATATATATATATATATATATATATATATATATATACATCAAGGAAATATATGAAGCCAGTGATTGTTTGAATGCAGGCTACCATTAGCTTTCTTTGTATAATAATACGGAAATGAACAACATTAATAACAAATAGAAAGTATGCAATTAGAGGTCATCAATTTATACTTAAAGTTAACCATAGCAGGACAAGGTTAAGACAGTAATTCTCCACCAACAGGGTAGTTGAACATTTGAATCAGCTATCAAACTCCATTGTAAGTAGCAGCACCCTGGACATCTTTAAAAACAGCTCAGGCAAGCATTATAAGGATTAGAGAGGTTCATTTTCAGCATTCCTGGGAAAGCTAATTGACAAATTTGGTCATTAACTAGTTAATTGTGTCCACAGAGTGCAACCAAGAAGGGCCCCTGCCAGTGGCAGCGGAACGACCTCAGTTAAGAGGGGGGGCACCTCAATTTATTCTCAAAATGTATTGGAGGGTCGGTCATATGACCTAATCTACGCAAACACGTGATATACAGATTATATCCACTTCATTCTGCACTCATGACGTCCACACACTTGATGATTCTTTTCGCAAATATTCTTTCATCCCAACTACGGTGCATCCAGATCCCACCTTTTGACGGGAGAAGGAGCTGCAACTTCTTACGCAGGTGTGGAGTGCGGAATGGTCGGGAACCAATTTTCCGTTTTCAGCAATGTATAAATATTTCAAGATCATATATAACGTACTTTATGGACCGGCCTTCGGCCTTCGAAGTTGATGCCTTCGAGCAGCATGCGTGCTCTGGTGGATACAGAACGCCGGTCCTGTTGTGATATAGCGACTGCCAGGCGCACTGGGTTCCAGGTTCAGCATATCACGCAGGTCCGATAGCTACGGGAGGCGTACTTTTTTCCCGATAAGGAGCATGGCCACTGTGTCAGATAATTTGACGCGGAACGTACAATATCACGTCAGAACACTCATCATAAATGCTTACTCTTCTTGGATTTGGCCACTTAAATCATGCAGCTCCATCCAAAGTTGCGTTATTTTTCGGCATTTCTTTTTAACACTTCAGCAGAGACAACAAAAGTAGCGCAGCTTTATATATAACGTGACTGGCGCGCGAATTTATACCCCGAATCATAACGTCTATTGCATTATTTGGGCCAATTGGATCTAATGAGCTAATACTTAAAGTGGCGCAAGTACAAGTACGAGCTATCGAGTGGTACCATTATTTCCTCAGTCATGTACTCGCCGCAACATCTCTGCAAAGTTTGTTTAGGACGTTAAAGTTAACAGGTGATTTCGATGTGCATTTAAAAAGCACATCATGTAATTTTTTACTAGGCTTGTTCTTGATTCCGATCGGAGTATGAATTGACTCAGAAATCAGCCAAAATTTGGCGGCTTTATGGTGAAGTCGACTCACTTGAAAAATTGTTGGAGTCGGAGTAGGAGTAGTTGAGTCGCCAATCGTAGCCAGAGTCTTGATGGGTTTGACTGGGAACAAAATACCTGATTTGAACAATAATTATAGGATTTCAACTTTCGAATAAAAAACATCGTTGCAATACCTCTTCAAATACATGGCACTATATGCAAGGCACATGAGCATCGACCTGCTGTGGAAAGTGTCAGCCACTGTCAGGGTTGGTTATTTGATATAGTAATTTAATTCGGTCAGTTGTTTTACAGCTTGCTAACCAACATGAAATTCAAGTTAATTCCGCAATTTTGAGACCTAGTTCGGTCGCATCCGCATTGCGCAGCAGTTTGGATGATCGAGATGGTTTTAATACGGCGAAGAATGTCTCTAAGATGTTCCTGGGGTTTAGACATGTTGTGCACATAATAAAACACGACCTTCAATATATCAGGAGGTACTGAGTTCGAATGCAAGAACAATGACACACGTTATATTATAGTACTCAACGTTTCGGCCAGTGGCCAGCGTCAGGAGCAGGGGGGGTGAATTCCGGCTGTATAACACAAGCAAAAGTGGGGCACATTGGCCCATACTTGTGACGTCAGACGGCGTACAGTGTGTAGAACTATAGCAACCGATCTCAACGATGTAAACTAACTCGCAGCCTGGCTGACATGATAGTGCGGAGCGGTGGCGGATGTGATTATTACAGTTAAAAGTCTCGCAAATTGCGCAACATCCGGCGATATCAACGCATTCCTTTCTTTTTGTATTTGCATTCCGAACGTCCGCTGGGACTTTATCTATTTTATTTATGACTTCACCTATTACCATAACAATGCTCCATAATGGTAACCACAGACAATGCTGAATCGCAACCTCGGATAGTCAGCACATATGCAAGCCGGATGATGTCACCCAGTGCTTTTTGGGCACTAATGTCTCGCACCCCTTTTTGGAGCGGAATATTCTATCTTGTTTATATAACCTTGGTCAGGAGTGATGTTTAAAAAAAATTAAAACGGCAAAGCCCGTGACAACATACACGTGGAATATAGAAAAGCCTCCTCAGTGCTACAGACAATCACAAAAACTCACAACGAACCACAAATAGTAAACATTATCCACCGGCACACCTCTAAATCAAAACAGATAACCTACTCTAAATCACACTGTAAACAAGCTGTAACCGGAAACAAAGCCATGCGTTTAGTACTAAATCCTCTCTGAGGGATTAGTACCAGGTTATCTGATTGTTAAGGTGGCATGAGGAAATATTGGCCTAAATATATTTCCGGCTCATACTTTCTCAGCGATAATTTAGTACTAGACACCCAGCAATGCTTCCGGCTCATTTACGAGTAGGTTATCTGATTACATAGGTACCCTGAGGAAATATGGGCTTTAAAATAGATTTGACTCACTCTCCCTCAGAGAGGATTTAATACTGAACGCCTGGCTTTGTTTCCGGTTCCAGCTTTTTCCAGTACGATTTAGAGTAGGTTATCTGCTTTGACTTAATGGTGTGCCGGTGGATAATACTTCCCTATTTGTGGTTGGTTGTGAGTTTTTGTGAGTGTCTGCAGCACTGAGGATACTTTTCTGTACTTCACGTGTATTTTGTCACGGGTTTTGCCGTTATCCATTTTTTTAGAGCATCACTCCTGACGCTGGCAACTGTCCGAAACGTTGAGTACTATAATATAACCTGTGTCATTGTTCTTGCATTCAAACTCAGTACCTCCTGGTGTATTGAAGGTCATGTTTTATTCTGTGCACACTATGAGATTGCTTTATCTTTATTATTCCTTCCTGCTGCAATCAGTCCTCTAAATGGTTAGCAAGTGCTTAAAGGTGAATGATGCCTTTATTATGTGGAATATGCTTTCAGCTTTCACTGCAATTAATAATACATTTATGGAATTTCTGACGTGCGAAGAAATGGAATGTGCCCACTGCATAACCATAGCACTTCACTTCGTGCGTATATTTATGGCTGGAGTCGAACCCGGAATATGGCATAATTTTCAGGATTCGGAGTCGGAGTCTAATCTGACCATTTTTGGGCAGCCGGAGTTAGGCATGGAGTCCACCAAACTTGTAAAAGTTGCCCTTAGGTGGAATGGAATCGGAATAGACTCCACTTCTTGTGATTCAGAGTCTAAGTCAACTCCGCTCAATTGAAGTGAATGAGAAGTTTGCTTCGGACTTATACGGCGAACATTCATTTCTTTTGAAGTTTTTCAGCACCGGATAGTAGCAGTAAAGTAGTAAAAATATATACCCTTGCAATCAGCTTTGCGATCGGGCTGGGCTGAACCGGGTAGCTCAAGTTTAACTTTACCATATTTCAAGTAAGGCTTCCTCGCTTTGTGGTCTTACTCGCAACAATCATGAAGAACCCCTTCATAAAAGATTGGCCCGCTTCCTTCAAAGCATATTATGCAGGCCTTGCCTTAAGATTAACTGGGTAGCGCGATACGAAACAAACAACTGTTTGGAACTCCATTGACTCCAATTGTGGCCTGCCTGTCATGCCGCAAAATATGAGAGATATTTTATAATTTGGCGCGCCGAAGGCGAGCCAATTTGGATATTTATTATGAGCGAATGTGACATCTTGAGACTGTATTTTCAAATTTAAGGAGGACATTTTAATATTGGTACCCCCTCTCAGTTTTAAGATGGGGCACGGTATCCACGTGCCCCAGCTGTTCCGCCACATATGACTCTTGTGACTCATTGTTGCACTGATCTTAATGTCTTTCTGTCTTAACCCTCGCACGGCTGGGGGAGAGGTAGATGCCAACATTTGGCATTAGCTGTCAACATACAACCAACTAAAAAATATCATAAAGCGGCTTTGGTCTCTGTTTCCTTCATTGTAATCATCTTGAGTCTGGGTAGCATGGCTTCGACACGACTCCAACTCCGACTACGACTCCCCAGTCCTGTTTCCAAGAGGGGTTCCCATACATTTTGACGGACAGCATCCATTATATGGCGCTCGGCGCGGGCACTGCTCTTTTGCTGCTGGCTTATCAACCAGATAACGATTGCAGATCACGGACATTCGCCAAACACAAATTTGCGAGGGGTTGAAAGTGTCATCATCATCAGCTCTGACACTGCAAGGCACCTGAATGAAAAAAAATCAAAACAGAGTGCGCAGATCTTCAAGCATATATATATATATATATATATATATATATATATATATATATATATATATATATATATATATATATATATATATATATATATATATATATATATATATATATATATATATATATATATATATATATATATATATATTTATATATATATTATGTATCTCTCTCTCTCTCTCTCTCTCTCTCTCTCTCTCTCTCTCTCTCTCTCCAATTTTCAGTTTAAAAACAACAGGCTATGTCAGGTTTGTCCCTTTCCCCTTCAGACCCGAGTTGTCTCCCCTTTCTATCCTGATCTGTCACCCGTAATCTCTGGGACGTGGTTATGACCAATACCAATACGGATTACCAACGTTTTTTTTTATCCACCACACTTCGGCCGACGTAATTTGTTCTGATGGTTCAAGCTCTTCATTTGTTCATTGTTCATGCATTTGTTCAACCAAACGACCTGATTAGATGGCGTAGAATACTGAGTTGGCGTTTATGCTAGATGAGATGATTTTGAGCTTTAGCTGAAGACTTCCACCGGCGGTCCGTTGACTGGTAGGACGTCGGCGAGCCAACACGAAACTAACTTATGGATAAGTTAGCGGTCACGCGAGAAACGATGACTTGCATTGGCGAGTGGCTTGTTTGCTATATCAGGTTCATCATGAACTTACTCCAGCCAGCAAAATGCTGCAAGTGGCGGGCAAGCTAGATGTAGTATGCATATCAATTTATCTAGTAAGGAATCCCTCACATGCTTAGCTCAATAACTGGGACTGACAGAAGACCATACTTATGTTATGAAAAAAATTGGCACAGACACCCTTGAAGAAGAATATGGGCTGAATTCGGATGGTCAGGTTCGTGCTTCTTGGGGGACATAAACTGTTCAGTAATGGGGTGTTTGCTATTTATTTTTTTTACTCAGCTTTGTGTTGTCACAATTTACCTGCTCCACAAATACATTTCAAGCAACATGATGCATGAACAGATTGCACTATAATCCACCATTATGCTTCCCAAATGTTACATCTCTGCTCTACCCAAGGGTGCTGTTTGGTATACTTTCGAGGGGGCAAGTGCCTTCCCAATGTTGGCTTCCCCCCCCCCCCACCTCAATAATATCAATTTTAACATGGAACCCTATGTAGTGTGCCCACAAGTCCATTTCGTCCTGCCCATTCCCTTCATGTATTTCGTCCCCCAATAATTTTCAGAAATCAACGCCCGTGGCTATGCCATGTCAATTTCATACTTTGGAGCTGTAATTTGAGCATGGCATTTTCAGCGCATTTTTTCCTTTTACAGGTCCCACTCAAATTTGTTTGTTTTGTTTGATTAAATTTGGCACTTCGGCCTCCTCAGGCCATTTCGTGCCGTGAAAAAAGAAAGAAAAAATGTTATGCTGGAAAAGTCAGATTATAATTCCTGTATCAAGTTTGTTTGTCGGAGAAAGATGAAAAGTAGTTTGATTAGAAAAGGGTGTTAATCTCCCAGTAGTGTGGGTAAAGAAAAGGCAATGTTGTGTGGTCGGCAGTAGCTGATATGTGTTCTTCGCGGGCCATGGTATTGTTGACAGTGTTGGAGTATATGTGTGACTGTAAGATGGGTGTTGCATGATGGGCATGAAGGTCCAGATGAAGTGTAGATATATCGATGGGTAAGAAAAGTATGGCCGATGCGTAAACGTGATAGGACTTTTTCTTCGTGTCGTTTTTTTGAAAAGATGATGCCCATGGTTCAACATTACCCATGGCCCATGGTTCAACATAATTAGGCTTGATGAGTCGTAATTGTGTATGGTTTGTGTTTTGTGTCCAGTTTTGTGTCCAGAAATGTCGAATTCTCTGTTGTATTGATGATTTAATGCCGTCAAAATGTGGTGGAATTTCTGTAATGTTTGGAAGTTGTAATGATTCTTTTGCTAATTTGTCGGCTTCTTCGTTTCCTGGGATGCCACAGTGGCTGGGCACCCACAGGAAACGGACCCTCACGCCCATCATGTGAAGTGTTTGAAGTGTGTCATAGATGGAAACATGGCAATGGTGCGAAAAAGAAAGTGAAGAAAGCGATTGAAGAACAGATGTTGAGTCAGAACAAACAACGACGCTGCGCATGGGGTGACAAAGGAAACGATTACCAATATAACGAAGGGCAATCAGAATGGCGTGTAATTCGGCAATGAAAATGGAAGTTCCGTTTGGTAGGCGATGTTGTGTTGTGTGTGTACCCGAAAAAATGGCGTTTCCTGTGTTGTTAGCATCCTTAGATCCGTCAGTAAAGATAAAGGGAACATGGCGATATCGAGACCAAAGCTGGTGGAATTTTTGTTTGGCATATTCTGGACAAAGTTGTGATTTCGGGGTGGTGGTTAGATAAAATACGTGCCGTTCGGCCATCTGCCACGGTGGTGTAGTAGGCTGAGGAAGAAAAGTAATTTGTGGAATATTATATTAAAGTTGTGTAGAAAATGTTTTGACGCGTGAAGCTATGGTAAGACAGGTTCGCTTTTCGGCTGGACCTAAATAGTTGTGGTGTAAGTTTAGGAGAATTCGCAAGGATGCGTGTGTGGGGTGGTGTTCTTTAAACTGATTTTTTGCGGCATACCTAAGTGTTTGTTCCATTCTTCGTAGAGCTAATGGTGGAATTCCTGATTCGGTTTGTAGAGAAATGATGGGAGAAATAGTCATTGTACCGAGTGCTATGCAGATAAATTTATTTTGTATGTTGTCCAAAAGTTTCAAAGCAGAGGTACTGCCACCAGCATAAACTATCGACCCATATTTTATGATGGGAAGAACTAATGATTTGTAGAGATGTAAAAGCGTATGACGGTCGGCTCCGAATGAGGAAGAAGTAATACAGCGAAATAAATTGAGTGGGTGAAAACATTTCGTCTGGACGTGTTTGATGTGTTTATGGATAGATAGCCTTTGATCAAAAATAATACCAAGGAATTTGAATGAATTTACAAAAGGGATGTGATTGTTCCCGATGTGAAGCGGGGTTATTTGTGTTTGGGCAGGGTGTCGATTTACTAAATATCAGTGTTGCAGATTTTGGGGCTGAAAAAATGAAACCATACTTCAGGGACCATTCGTGTATTCTGTCAAGTGTGTTTTGCATGCGAATTAAACAATGTTCATAATTTTTGCCGGAACACCAAATTGCGCTATCGTCTGCAAATATAAAATATGATATATTGGCAGGCATGTCATCGAAAAGGTCATTAATGATAATGTTAAATAATACTGGTGAAAGACAACTTCCCTATGGTAGGCCGTTCTGA
Source organism: Ashinkailepas kermadecensis (assembly GCA_034440615.1). Classification (NCBI taxonomy): domain Eukaryota; kingdom Metazoa; phylum Arthropoda; class Thecostraca; family Neolepadidae; genus Ashinkailepas; species Ashinkailepas kermadecensis. The sequence goes on along the minus strand of JAOTOM010003693.1, from coordinate 166,686 downwards.
AGATAATGTGGATCGGAAATGGCTGACCGTCACCTGACGTGGAATCGACGAGAATCAGATAAAAGAACTTACTAAATAATGTGCTAAATGTCCTTTTATTCCGAGTTGTTGAATTTTGGAGAGTAGTGCGGGTTTGAAGACCATATCGTACGCTTTGCTGATGTCCAAAAATACTGCGACAGTGTGTTCATGGTTTTTGTAACTTAGGCGGATTTCCGTTTCTAACCGAATAAGGTGATCTATTGTACTGCGTCCTCATGCGCCGAAAACCACATTGAAAAGGAGATATAAGGGAATTTGTTTCCAGATCCCAGTTCAGTCTTTTGATAACTATGCGTTCAAAAAGTTTTCCTAAACAACTGGTGAGTGAAATGGATCGAAAATGAATGGGGTTACTATGGTCCTTGCCAGGTTTTGGGATGTGTATAATGAAAGATTCTTTCCAAGTTTCGGGGAAGGCGGGAGTTGTCCATAGTGTATTAAATTTGTGCAAAATGCAATGTTTGGTGTGATCAGGTAAATGTCTGAAAAAAAAGTAATGTAAGTTTGCGGGCCCTACTGAAGTATTGCCGGCGGAGGAAATGGCTGCATCGAGTTCTGACATTTGAAAAGGAGAATTATATATTTCTGTGTTATCAGAAACAAATTGTGCGGGATCGAGATAAAAAGTGTGTAGTGCATTTTCTATGAAGCCAGGTCTGTAGTTTTCGTCGGAGCTATGGTGGGCAATCGTATCCACTATGGTGTTTACTATTTATTGGGGTTCGGTAATGGTGATATTGTGAAGTTTGAGGGACGGTAGTGATCTAAATGTGGATCGTCCGCTCAAACGGCGGATTAATCCCCATATTTTGCTTAACGGTGTGTCGAAAGTGAGTTGCTGAAGGTAATTTGCCCATGAACGGCTCCTAGCGTTACGTATAATGCAGCGTGTTCTTGCATGTTCATGGTTCCGGTTGATTAAATTTTGTTGGTCGGGATGGCGTACATATTTTATAAATGCTCGTTTTCTAGCGGCTATTGCTTGGGAAACTCCTATGGACCACCAGGGGACTGGGGTTCGTTTTGTGCTAGGTTTTGTGAGTGGAATTGTTGCAGACGCTGCTTGTAAAAGTGTTGGTAATTAAATGAATGTTTTGTACTGGAGAAATGTCCGGGTTGTATGGTAACGACGAAAGCTCCTCAAATTTGGTCCAGTCGGCCCTCGAAAGTTTCCAGCGAGGAATGAAACTTGGTGTGGTATCGGCAGTTGTTGAAATGGTCTGTGCTATTTTACTGGGGTAGTGATCGCTATAATGAATGTCTGTGTCTATTGTCCAATCAAATTCGTTGGCCAGGGCTGGAGAACAAATTGTTAACACGCGCACTGGAGGGGGGGGGGGGCGAAATCCGCCCACCCCTCCGATTTTTCGCAAATAACTGCAGATTTTACCGGTCGATATACGCGATTTTCGGTGTACCTGCTTAAAAATGAACGACGCGTCGTTTAAAGTAAGAATAATGGAAATCGCCCGAAAATCTTTCCAGTTAGGGGCCGCTAAATTCAAAAATTGTTATAGCGCCAGACCACAAAAATCGGCGCAGATGCGCTCCCAGTATACTGACAAAAGGGAAGTGCTCTAGGCAACACTAGGGACTTGTTTGATGCATATTCATATGCTGTATAGTTTCATGGTCATGTTAGGTCACCAAGGTCAAGTCAGGTCAAGTTCATGACAGGTTAATGGAACCAAACTTGATCAACTGGAATGTTGCCATAAATGCACTACTGGTTGTCATTTGTACTGTTTGTCATTGCGTTTCCATACTTTATTCATGTACTTCACTCCCTTCTTCACGAAGCCGATTGCTCCGAGCTGCCCGACGGAGCAGTCGGGCGGGCGGCTGGTTCCGGTAACTGGAACAGGTAACTGACCTGATAAAGTGGTGCTATATAGGTGACCTGAGGTCAAATGTTGGGTCTAGCATCTGCATTGCATCATTAGTAATGTCCAAAACATCATTGATGCCCATTTTTTGCATTTAAGCACAATCACAGCGATCCATAACGATGACAAGCCAAGCCACGCAAAACCGGAAAATTTTGCCAATCTGACCTCATTTGACCTTGAAGATATTGACCTAAGGTCACGAAAATTGCACACACTAGAGTTCACTACCGTGCCCATCCACCCTGCGAATTTCGTTCCTCCAGCGTTACTAGGAGCCGAGATCTTAGGGGGCGGAATCCGCCCCCCCCCCCCTCCAGTGCGCGTAATTCTCAGAGACCCTCCAGGGCGCGTGTTAAATCAATGGCAGTTTCTGTATTGTGACCGAGGTGGAAAAATGTTGGCTAACCGGTGTTAAGTAATACTAAATTGTGTCTGTCTAAGATGTGTTCAACTATGCGTCCGTGAGTGTCTGGAAGTGTGCGTGTTCTATCCCACGCCGGGCTTTAAAATCGCCAAATAAACCGAAAGGATTTTTGAATTGCGCTATGAGGTTTTCTAGTTCTGTCAAAATGTTTGTGTTGTCTGTAGATGGTGGAATATATAATGAACATACATCTATGTTCCTACCATGAAAACGCAAAGTACAAGCTACTGCTTGTAAAGGTGAATTGAGTGTAAGTGTCTATGTGTGTAATAATTGTTCATGTAAAGTGCTGTGCCACCACTGCGGTGTGTTTCACGGACCTCGTCGTGGCGGTAGAGCGAGTAATTAAAGATGTTTGGTTGGTTATTGGTTTTACGACACGTCGACCGTTGAGTCATGTAGCGTCGCCAATCTCTCACGCCGATTGGTCGCGGGCGAAGAGTAGCGACAGATGATATTCGAACCCACACCCTTTCGATTGTGAGACGAGCATCTTACCCCTAGACCACTCGTCCCCTAATTAAAGATGTTTAAATTATATGTTTCTCGGCACCTTTCGATGCATGGCGCAGCCACGATTGCAGTTCTGTCGGGCATGTGTGTTGGGTGCGGGCGGTCGAGGTTGACCCGCCCGATCCGTCCGGCCGACCAGTAACCTTGGAAAGGTCACGGCGGCCGGCCACTGCCGCGGGGATGCCCGCCGGCTCGGTTGAGTTGGTCTGGTCACGCGGGCGCCGGCCGGCGTTGGACGCGCCGGGCTTGGTCGGCGCCCCACCGAAGTGGAACTCATTTCCCCTGCAGCCGAATGGCTGCGGGGTCTGGCATTCCTTGTTACTTGAGTCTGTGGAGCCGGAGTTGTTTGTGTGTTGGGAGCCAGGGTGGTTTGTGTCGGTGTGGTCAGTGGAGTAAGTTTTTTGAGTGGAGCTAAACCCGGAATCATGTCTGTTTGCATCGAGGCAGAAGTAGTGTTGATGCGACGTGTGGGGGGAGCAACGGTGGCCGCCTGGCCGCCTGAGTTTTCGTTGACGGGGAGGTGGCTTCGACAGACCGTCGGGCCTCGGGGTATGACACCCCGGTCGTGGCCTTCACAGCGCAGACCTCCTTCTCCTTGCGCCATACTGGACAGAGGGGTGATGTGGTCAGGTGGTCGGGTGTGTTGCAGTTGAGACAGTGGACAGGTTTTGAGCAGGTGGAATCAGGATGGGGTGATTCACCACACTTTGGACAGCGTGCTGTTTGGCGACAAGTCTTGCTGCCATGCCCAAAGCGCTGACAATTGAAACAGCGGAGGAGAGGATTAGGAATAAAGACACGGACTTGGAATGGGATGTAGCCGGCGAGGAGGGTCTTGGGAAGAGTTGTAGAGTTGAAGGTAAGGACTAGGAGACTCGTGTCACGTTTCTGGCCGTCTTTAAAAGAGGTGATGCGGCGGACGTGGGTCACCCCCTCCGGCCTGAGCACTACCGGAATATCTTCCTCACACATGAAGCGGAGCTCAGGCGCGAAGACGGTGCCCTTGGTGGTGTTGCGGTTGGAGTAGAGTGAAATGGTCACGTATTTACCACAAAATGTGGTGGTATGGAGGAGGGCTTTGGTCTGGTCTCGGGTTTGGGTTTTGATGACGAGGGTTCCGTTGGCTGGGGCTTCAATGTCAGGATTGGCTAAGGAGCAAATGGCCAGGAGTTGCTTGGTTGGCCAGAAAACGTTGACACGCGAAAGGAAACGGATTCCTCGACAGGCTACGTACGAGCCAGCACTACGTACGAGAACGACTACGTACGAGCCAGCACTGTCGAGGTAAGGTTTGATTGATTGGATTGGTTCAGGTTGGGAGGGCGTGGTCTGGTTCGAGCGTGGGTCAGCTGCGTGGATAGTGATGGTCTGGTCCGGATCGTTAGGCGAGGTCGTGGTTTGGGACGAGCAGGGGTCGGCGAGGCGCAAAGGGCTTCCATGGCGTCATCGAGGGGAATAGTTCGACGCGGGTCATCAAGGGTTGTATTGAGGGATTGGGCATCAGGGGCCGAGTCCGAGGTCGCGCGGTGGTCGTCTTGTATGGTCAGAGGCGGGAATTCCGAGCCGGAGTCCGTTGGCGAGCATGGGTCGGTGTCCTTTTTGCGTTTTTTCCCCATCGTGGGGAAAAAGCCCTACCTAGTGTAACTTAAAGAAATAAGAAGGACACAGAAACACAGGGAACGGAAATACGACGACGAAGAAAATTGCGTAGGGTGACGGGTGTCATCCCACTAGAAAACGAAAGGAGAAAAGAGCGACGGCTGTCGCCCCACGAAATGAAAAATAAAGAACTGCGGTAACAAGCAGTCAGTCGCGCCAAAAAATGGCACAGTGGAGTAATCAGCGGGCTCTGGTTAGGTATGAGCGGATAATACTGAATACTCCATGCACACTCAAATTCGCTGCAGTAATGCACCACTAACAGTTGCCCGCGCCCCGCGCCGCTGGTCGGTCGCGGTGCTGCGGTGCTCAGCCTGCCTGTGCCTCTCCCGCTCTGGTGCCTTTTATCCGCGTGAAAGTTGAGTGATTGGTGTGCGAGTGAATCTTGTTGTTTATATTTTATCTTTGATTGCCTGCTGCCGCTTGTAGGGTGCTCTCTGCTCCTCTGCCGGCTTCTGGTATCCAGCCTCCGGTTTCCGGCCTTCTGTCTTGGCCCCCTGCGCTGGATTGTGCTCATTCGCCAGCAGCCGGAACCACCCATCACCATGCAAGTGCTCCAACAAATTATTCATCGAGACCTCATTAGGCTAGTCACTCTGCTTGTTGTTTTCAAGATATTTATCTTGGCTGCATCTCCCGCTCTCAAGCCGTATCAGCACACATCGCCTCTGACACCCTTCAATCAGCGTGACCTTGGAATCCCAGCACCGCGTGCGGGCCAAGCATCTGTGCCCCGTCCCGGCGATCGTGAGCCGGTCCAGCCAGCTGACGCACGGTCCCAGCACACGAGACGGAAGAGGGGCACACGTAGTAGCCGTGGGTCGAGGCGCCGTGGCAGCAGAGGCGGCGTCAGGTGGGGAAGACAGCCGACAAACACCAACATTCTGGTGGGATTTCTAAACATTCAATCTATCAAACCAGCCGCAAAACGTCTCTCTCTTCAACATGAACTGGATCATTTCAATTTCGATATTTTCGGCCTTAGTGAAACTTTCTTGAAGAAATATATCAAGTCCCGACTGGTCCTGCTGCCTGGCTACACCCTGTACCGCACCGACCGACCCGACAGCAGCGGCTACGGTGGGGTGGCGCTGGTTGCCAGGGACGGCTTTGACGTCACCACCATACAGCTTTCTGCCGCGCCCCGGCCACCCGACAGTCAACTAGAGATGCACTGGGCACTCGTACGGCCTGACGGGAAGCGCCGTCTGGTGGTGGGGGTCGGGTACCGCCGGCCGCGACATGCCGTGGCTGCCCTGAATGCGGACTTTTCAGATTTAGAATGCCAGTACCAGCAAATTTTGATGGACTACCCTGCTTCCCGAGTTCTCATTATGGGTGATCTCAACTGTGATTTTCTCAAAGATAACAATGATAATGCAAAGAAACGTCTATGTGAATTTTTGTCGGATTTTGATCTCTCACAATATGTCACTGCTCCTACTTACCGTACCGGTTCGCTTCTTGATGTTCTGATGTGCAATGATGACGATCTGGTCCGATGCTGCGGTGCGAAACATTGTCATTTTAGCCCTCACAAATTTGTACGTGCTTATTTATCTGTGCCGAAGTGGCGGCAGGCCAAAGTTACTGTTCAGACTCGCTGTTTACGCCGCATTGATACCCAGTCATTTCATCACGATTTGGTGTCCATCGATTGGAGTGGGGTGTATTTGTCACCAACTGTTTCCGAAAAGTGGGACCAATTTTTAGGGAAATTTATGCCGGTACTCGACTCCCACGCCCCCTTGCGCTCGGTTAAAATCAGAAACCCCAGCGCCCCCAAGCTCTCTGATACTACAAAAGCCCTTATGGCCCGGCGCAGGGAAGCCCTGACAGAGGTGGGACATGGCTCAATCCGCTATAGCATCCTAAATAAAGCGGTGAAACGCGAGATTCTCCGTGATAATCGAGAGGAGTATAGCAGGAGAATAGAGGAGGGTGGCGCGCGGTCTGTATTTAAAAGCATAGACACCGCAGTTGGTCGAAACAATTTCGACAAACGCGTCATCCCTACCGCGTCCCCAGATGACCTCAACACTTACTTTGTGGGGGTAGGTCCCCGTGTAGCAGCGGAGGTGGCCGCGCAGGGTAGTTCCCCCAACCTACCATGCTTGCTACCCCGTGTGGGTGCCTGCGCGTTCAGCCCCCCCCCCTCTCACTGGCGGACTTTCAATTACTGGTCCTGGGGATGCGGTGCTCTGCCTCCGCAGGAGCAGACGGGATTTGCATGCGGATCGTGCGTCTGACCCTCGACGTGTTAGGAGATATATATCTTCACCTGGTCAATTCCTGTCTTGCGAACTGCGACTTCCCCCCGCTTGGAAACATTCCCTCGTTTTTCCGGTTTATAAATCAGGCGATTCATCCTTGGCTTCCTCTTTCCGTCCAATTTCCATAGTTCCCACCATCGCTAAAATTGTAGAGCGTGCTGTACACCAGCAGCTCTACGGCTACCTGTCCTACAATCGCCTCCTCTCCCCTACCCAGCACGGCTTCCGTCCCAATCACTCTTGCGAAACCGCACTCCTGTCCCAATCCGACGGTATCCTTTCCGCCAACGACCGTGGGGATGTATCTCTTCTGTGTCTCCTCGACCTCAGCAAGGCATTCGATGTGATAAACCATGAGAAGCTCCTCGCCAAATTAAGCATCCACGGCATAGAAATATCCTGGTTTTCGGCCTACCTGAGTGATCACACCCAGAGCGTCAAAATTACTGATCGTTTAGGCAACACAAAAATATCTTCCCGGCTTCCCAACAACGTCGGTGTGTTCCAGGGTAGTTGTTTGGGACCGCTCCTGTACAGCGTGTTCAGCAATGACCTCAGCCTCTTTGTCGAAGAGGCAGAGGTCACTCAATTCGCAGACGACACGTCCTTACTCGTCAGCGGCAAAAAACGGGATCTAATATCCACTTCCACCACTGATACCCCACCCCTGATCTCCCGTCTCGAGCGCGTCCTGGAATGCCTTGATCAGTGGTTTCGCGCGAATGGTCTAAAAGTGAACGCTGCCAAGTCGCAACTTCTTCTTTTGGGCGGACCTCAAAATTTGCGCAACATCCCCGACTTTTCTGTAAAATTCCGTGATCAAAATCTCGTCCCCTGTTCTCAAGCCAAAAACCTCGGTGTCATTTTTGACCGCACGCTGTCCTGGACGCCCCATGTTACCCAGCTCACCGGCCGTTGTTTCGGCACCCTCATTGGTTTGTCACATGTGAGGCACAGCCTACCGTCCGAGATTCTCACTACCCTCGTTACAGCCCTGGTCATCTCCCAGATCCGGTACTGTATTTCGGTTTATGGAAACTCCACCCAAGAAAACACCAACCGGGTACAAAAAATTATCAACTTCGCTGCTAAGATGATTTTCGGCCGCAAAAAATTCGATCACGCCTCGGATCTGATAGAGGAACTGGGCTGGCTGAGGGCGGATGAGTTAGCCAGCTACCACACACTCACCACGCTCCATAAGATCCGTAGGCAGGGAGTCCCTGAAGAGCTGGCAGATTTGTTTCGAACGGTGGGTGAGCTGAGGGAGAGAGAGGTACCGCGTCGAGGCGATGACATCCATGTCACTCGGTGGCGCACCGAGATGGGCAGGCGCAGATTTCGGGTCAGGGCTCCCTTACTGCACAATGCATTGCCTCCGGAGATCAGAGAGCTGCCTGTGTCGAGGTTCGGCCGAGCTTTGAAGCGCCATATTGTTGGCGGCAGGGAATGATTTATGCTATATGACCCATGTGTGTATACGGTTTTGTTTTTAACATCTCATTTTTCATATAGGTATGTATGCTAGTTTCACCTTTTAGCCTTTTATACCTGCATGCAGTTTTTAACTCTTGACTTTGAGCCGTAATAACCATGTCTTTATTGGATGGTTCAATAAACAGTCTGAGTCTGAGTCTGAGTCTAACATGACACAGCCACCAATATATGTTAGAATTATGAAAAGCCAAAGGTGCCCATCTGGGTCAAGCCTGTCTAGAAAAGATACCAGAAAAGTATATGCTCCCACCCCAATCAATCCATCATCTCAAGTTCCAAGTGAACTATATATCCCAGCCTATCTAGCACCACTCAACTGACATTGCATATCACACGCCTCAACAATTCCAAACTCCTCTAATCATGCCCCATTGTGCTACCATAGCCAATCTCACCAGTATCACATTCCCGAAGGTCGGTGCTGAATCCCCTGCTAAGTACACCCTATATAGTATTATATAATACTAGTAGTACAATATACCCTATATAGCTAGTATAATACTCCATTTATCAGCATGATCAAAACAAAATTTCAGACTCCATCCACCCCCACCTAAAGGGGCGTGTACAGTGCATACCCACTTTGCATGGATATCACCCCATACACCACCCCTTCGAACTCAAAAATAAGATTTTTCAACCTAAAATAGTTGTCCGCCTTATTTGTTTAATACATTCAAAGAGGGACTCCCCACAACATCAACAGGCAGACTATTACAATGATCAACAATCCTTGGACTGAAGAACTGTTGTCGCTTATCTGTTCTACACCGTTATTTGTATAACCTGAATTGATGACCCATATGTGATAGCCTAAATATAAGGGCATCATTCAATTTAACCTGATCTAGCCCTTAAATAATTTTATACATTTCAATCATATCACCCCTTAATCTCCTATACTTGAGTGAGTGCTGTATTGTAATACTGTATACTGAGTATTCCAGTGCATGTTTGCTCGCTATCAGCTACGGGTTGTACCTGTTGCAAAAGACTGTGACACATGCCAATTTGGAAGCCCCTGGTACCACTCCTCCCTGGGGCATCATCAGCTTATGTAGTTGTCCAACAGACTACAATTTGGAACACTTGTGCCAATCTTAATCACTGTTGGCATTATCCTGCTGCATTCGTGATCTATTGATGCCCTCACTGTCAAAAACTCAAAGGTTCATCAGCTTTGTTCGTTAATTTTTTATCAATCCAACGTATATCAACAAAATCCACTTACCTCACCATGGCTGGAAATACTGGATTTAACATGAGCGCGGCCAGTGCAAATAGGAAAAAAATTGAGTCTCTAAGCGGTTAGTAAGAATTATAACTGCTTAATATCACAAAATAATACAACAAAACAACATTACACAGCATGCTCCTTCAATTTAGCCTCCTAAGAAGCACAGGTGGGCCTTTTTTACTGGCCTCTTCTTACCCCAAGACAAAATGTAGGGTATTATTGAGCTTGGGCTATGTTATGTTACTTATTTACCTCATTATATTCTGTTACCTAACTCGAAGTCTCTGTTTTGTGTTATTTTGCCTGCCAACTGTAAAGCAAGCATTTGCACAAGGAATGAGTGGTCACATTATGGTAATCGTCTCCATAAACATTGCATTGGAAGAAGAAATTCCAATCATTCATAAAACAAGCACAAACTGACCAGTGCTATTGTGCTTCAGGGTATTGATGAGATAAGTTTTCCACACATTTTATATCCATGAAGCAAACAAAGGGGTTAGTTTTGGTTACGCTATTTTTGGGTAGGTTTTTTAGTTTGGAACTATTTTAAGCACTTTCCAACATGTTGAGGACAATTATTGATTGCTTCTTAAAAAAAACAGACTAGGCTAGGCTAGGGCAGGTTAGGTTAGGTTATGTTATTTTTGTCATTTGGAAAAAATGAGAGAGAAAAAAATTGTTCAGAGTTTTTAAACCTGTCCTCACTTTTCCTTGCATGGACGATAAGGCTAGATTAGGTTTGATTATGCTATCCTTTTCATTTTTAAACATTGTTTTTATGACTGACTGCTACCTGAATCACAATCCCATTTTTTTCGTGATTTGGCCTGACAACTGAAAAGTAAGCATTTCCACAGTAAATAAGTGGTCACCTTATGTTAGTCCCATACATAAACATTGCATTGGAAAAAAGAAATTTGAAGAATTCATAAAACACCCTAAAGCACTATATTACCTCGATTTTCCCATCCCAATAATGTTAGGGTAGTTTTTTAGTTTGGAAAACATGTTATATATTTCCGAAAATTGTGAGGAAAATGTTTGATTACTTCTATAAAAACAGCCCAGGATATGCTAGGTTAGGTTATGTTAGGTTATGTTATGTTAGTTTTTTTTCATTTAAAATGATTAAAATGTTCAGAATGTTATATTTGTTCCACATTTTCCTTACATGCTCTTTACTTACACGTTCCTTACATGTAAGGATAGGTTAGGTTAGGTTATGTTTCTTTTTTAAACAATGTTTTGTGCTGTTACCTAACTCACAACCCCATGTTTGGTGTTATTTGGCCTGCCAACTGAAAAGCAAGCATTTGCACCGTAAATGAGAGGTTACATCATGTTAGCCACATACATAAACATTACACTGGAAAAAGAAATTTGAAGAACTCAAAATACTTTACAGCACAAAATTACCCCCATTTTCCCATCCCAATAATGTTAGGGTAGGTTTTCTTTTATTTGTAAGGTAAGTTTGAAAAACCTTTGAAACATTTCCCAAAATTTTAAGGAAAATGTTTGATTATTTCTTCAAAAACAGGCTAGGCTGGGTTAGGTTAGGTTAAGTTGTGTTAGTTTTTTCATTAATAAATGAGAAAAGGTTGTTCAGTATTTTACATTCTTTCCATTTTTTTCTAACATGGAAGATAAGGATAGGTTAGGTTAGGCAACCCATTTCACTAAACATTGCATAGGAGAAATAATTTTGAAGAATTCTGGTGTGATACTCTATCTACAGCCAATGCAAGAGGTAGGCACTGGCGCCCCTAAGCCTAAACTCATGGTGCACCTTCTCCAACCCGCCATGAGTCAAATCGCATACCACTATTAGACCAAGTTGGCTTTCAAAAACATTGGGCCCCAAACACAAAAAAATGTCCTGGCTGTTCAGTTGGTCTCCATTTCTCTTCACATACTTCATTAAATACAACATGAACCGATCGTTCAGTTCACTTTGATGCAGGCCTGCTCCAAAAATGACTAATATTTCAGATATATAGGGGAAGAGGGGGGTTTCTGAACACTTAAGGCATTATGCAACAAATAGCTCTACTGCTGCTTCTGTATGGCTGAACCAGTAATTGTACTGTGTTTACTGAACACAAAATGAACAAGCTATCCATATTCAAACAGTTCCTTTCAATAAAATCCTCTAACCACTTGCTAAGAGCAACTTCAAAACAGATAATTATTTTATAGTGGTGTGCCGTATTCTGAACACGAAAATGTTGTTGTTCAGGATTACCTCACTGTAGCTGTTGTGGTACAAGCTATTAGTAGCCACTAACAAATACTGGTATAATTGCAAAAAAAAATTGAAAGTCACTTCCTTATGGTTTCCTTAAGCCAACTGCTCTTGAAAGCCTAAAATGGTTCCTGTGAACTTCGCAACCTCCGTACACAAACAATGGGTAGAACTATGTGATCGGACTTTCATATTTTGGTACGAAGCCAGGGGATCTTTATTTTCAAGACATATTTTCAGACTGAATAGGGAAAATGAGAAATTATCATTAGCAGGGTACCAAACCAGGGGCGCTAAGACCCCCTCGACCCACCCGGGATATCCAGCTATAGACATGCGACATATTTCCATGATTTAGATACGTCAATTATAAACATACAACTACTTACATTTGTATGTATGCCCGCGTGTAAAGTTCTGGAACTTCACATGCCTCTCGCGGAGCATACACGAAGACACCCCTCGCGCGATATTCAACGGCAATTCAAGATGAGGGTAATCGCTTAAGGGTAATCGTTTTGGGTAACCACATAACGACACCCGATTGACGGGTCGCCCTGTAAGAGTTACCCGCGATCTGCGAGACTGTCGTTGTAATTAGTTAAGGGGAGCATGCATGAGGTGTATCGCAAAAGAGTAAATATTTACCCTTCCATGGATAAGCCCTGATTTGGTAGTTATTCTCTCACCACGACCCTGAATTTGTATATCTTAACCTCAAGTATGATATAAAATTGTCAAATTACTCGCCATCATTGGGTGCCGTGAAAGAGTTACCCGTGAGACTTGGGTAGTTTTCTTTTCAGGGGAGTAATTTTGTTTTCAGTGTTGTTTTGTATAAGGTCAGTAGTGAATTCCGATCGGATCCCCAGTGTGTGCCGGAAAGTGCTCGTAGTATGTGTATTCTTTTTGATTCGCGTTTTTTGATATTTAAGATGTGTGGCCGAAAGGTAAGCTGTCGCTCTAATGTGATGCCCAGGAATTTTGCTTTGGTAGCAAATGGTATGGGTGTATGTTCTATGTTCAGTGGTTGTAAATTTGTGTGTCGGTTGTAGCCCAAAACTATGCCTTTGGATTTGTGTGGTCCGATGTGTAGATTTAGTAGGGTGAATTTGTTGTGTAGTTCTGTTAGCGCGTTTTGTAGTATTGCTAGCGCGTGAGTTAGTGTTTCATGTGATGTCCATAGTACGATGTCGTCTGCGTAGAGTGCAACTTTTGTCGAAAAGTTGGCGGTGATGATTGAATTTAGATCTAGAATAAAGAGAAGCGGCTTAGAACTGAACCTTGCGTTAAGCCGGTTGTGGGGAATTTAGTGTCTGAAGTGTGGGGCCCAATTTGTCTTGAAATGATCGTTTTAGTAAGTAGAAATAGAGGTAGTGTAGTAGTCTGCCCTGTATGTCTATGTTGTATAAGTGTTGTAGTAGTGTTGTTATGTTGATGGTGTCATATGCTTGCTTTAAGTCCAGGAAGACGGCGACAGTGGAGCGTTTCCTTGCCGCCGCTGCCTGGATGTGTCTGATGAGGTACGTGAGATTGTCGAGGCATAATCGGTTAGGAAGGATGCCTGATTGTATAGGGCAGATTAGTTTTTGTGTTTGAATGATGTAGAGAAGGCGTTTGACAAGACGTTCGAAGAGTTCATGGAAACAGATGGTTAGCGCGATAGAGCGGTAGGAGTCGCATAGAGTTGAGTCCGTGTTTGGATTAGGGATGTGTATGAGCAGAGCGTGTAGCCAAGATTGTGGGTATGCATGTGTTGTCCAGGCGGTGTTGTAGGTGTCGAGTGGTGCGTGTAATACTTGTGTTGGGATGTGTTTGAAGAATGAGTAGTGTATGTTGTCTGGGCCTACGCTTGTGTTTCCTGTCTATGCGATTGCTAGTGGTAATTCTGTGAGTGTAAACCTAGTGTTGCAAAGATATTGGCGTGTGTGTCTGATTGGAGGTGGGGGGTTTCGTTGGATTGTGGATGACCTATGGTGGTAGTTCTGTGCGAAAATGTTTGCTATTGTTTGTGGGTCTGTGATGGTGTTGTGGCACATACATGCACATTATGCATTTATATAGTTATACAATTGCGGTGCATTGGAGTTGAAGGACCCTCCTTAGAATACCGTAATCATACCTTCAAAATTCAAAATCGTAGATTGAATTTAGTGTGACTCTGTCACGAACAATCTCTATCGGAGTTTTAATACATGGTATAATACATCTCGACAACTAATAAAGCTAACCATAAAAACCTGTTAGCATCTTTATGAACTTGATTAAGGGGCTGTAACGCATGCAAATAGTCAATAAGCAATTGTAATGTACGTCAATAATTTTGGAAAGACCAACATAGGTGGTTTCAAAGTGAGCAAGCACAACTATGAACTCCAAATGACTTATATAATGAGATAGGCTTGTTGAATCTAAAACTCTTCATACTTTTGGCAAGATGAACATACTTACCGCACGTGATTGTGTGCACAGGGCTTCAATCAAATAAAAGACGGACATAAAGCGTGCATTCATTATCAAATATATTGTCATCATTTTATTATTATCATCAAACCCTGTTACGTAATACACAGATGATGGGTGGATAAAGTCACGGGGTTGGAAGTATCCTGAAAAAACAGGCGAATAATTACAAAAATATAGGAATAAAAATGTTGCAAAGACTCGCTCCGAATTGATGACAGTACACTAAGCCAGAATAAATAAACAGTTAGACCTGAAAGTGATTCTACACTTGTCATGGCACGTATAATTTGTATTGTTAGTTTGCATCACAACGATAAAATGGAACCAAATCAATCAGCTCACTTTGTACAAGTGTGTCATAATTGTGATGCAAGCTCAGCATACGTGGTGTCGCCTGGAATATTCGCCTGAATGCAGTATATGAGCGTATAAATTAGCATATATGAATCAGCCATGTATATTACGGAGTGCACCATTGAGTTCTGTGGGTTATAAAGCATTTAGTCTCCGAGCGTGATCTCGCACAAACTCGCTGGCTCTGTTATTTCGGTCTTCAGAAGCTCAACCTTTGGAGGCTAATTTAGCTGACACACCACACGGAATTTAATGAATAAATTTGCACTGAGTGAATCGAGCAGAACACAGCTACCGCCGGAGGAACCACAATTATGAGGTCAGATAAGATCCAATTACGTTCACGAAGAGTTGTGATATCTACCATTACTGAGAAGCATGAGATGATCTTGATTTCTTCAGTAGCTAAGGTTTCAAACCAACGGAAATGGTATTTATCGCATAGCCCATGCAGTGTGGCATATGTATGATTTATTCAGTAGCTAAGGTTACAAACCAACGGAAATGGTATTTATCGCATAGCCCATGCAGTGTGGCATATATATGTCAATTCATGCGTAGCGATATTTGGGCTCAGTGTTGCCCCAACCACTTCAATTACTTTTCGGGTATGCTACCTATACCAAAGTATTTCATATACAGCATCGTGTAGCTCAGGCACTGCAAGCTTCAAAGTGCAAAGTGTTTTGGAAAACAGTTATCATATTTTCTGGTTGGATTTCTCGGTCAAGTCGACGTGCAATTGGATGCTTTCGAAAATCTGGTTGGCGGCGTATGTTCTAACCTGGTCATTGAATAAACCCGATGTTATGATTCAACTTAACTCATATGTGTGAGCCTATTATAAGGGTAGTTTCATCAATGATTTGTTCTATTCAAGAACATACGGAGATGTAAGAAAGAGAAAACTTACCTTACCCAACCGATTTCTATACAGAGTGCACGTAAAAACAAGACGATTACCCAGCATAATTGCCCAAGCAGTAAGCTGAAATATATCTCGATATGTACTGTTGGTAGATCCACTAAGCATTAAAACAGGCGAAGTCATCACGCTTCATCGACAAGAACAGATTTTAACTAATGATTGAATATAGGATTATTAATTTAAAAACGACGACTTTTGCGTTCCACAAAGCCCGTTTTTTGGTCATTTCCTTCCGGTACGGGTCGGTCAATTTCCCGAGGAAAATATGTGACAAACGTGATGAACCATTATGATACTATACAGCTGAAATAATACAGTATGTTTTAAACGCATCAGGCTTTTTTTTTCATATTTAGAAGGAGAAACTGCCTCATTAAATCAGCAGAATTTTGCATGGAATACATTGAGGATGGTATCATCCCATGATCACAAAGAACAATGCATGTGATATTATTATGATTGGTGGCACGTACCGCGTTCTCTTCACGCGGTTCCAAGCGGCACCACGCGGTGCCGTTGTTCCGCGCTCTCTTCAGACGGTGCAGTTGTTCGAAGTTCGACTCCGTTTGGTATTGTTGGTGGTTAGGGATATATCTGAAGGTAGAGAGACGCCGCCAGCTATGAAGCACACGGAGAGTCATCACAAGACAAATAATTATTGATATTGATCCAAACCATGAAGGTCGTGAGCATCAATGAAATGATTGCATTAGATTATAAATTATTAAAAGAGCCCAACAACAATTACTTCCTCGGGCATCGAGCTTCATATATACTAGTGCCTCAAGAGCCAATTGCCAAGAGTAACCAGCATTATTTTATCTGTCAAGCTTCCTTCACACAGAAGGTTGAACACATAGCCATTGTGACGTCACAGCTGGCAACCCTGGACGGTGGAAGTTGGCAGCCTCCTGGAGAAATGCCAGCGGTAAATAAATGGCTTCTTCGGTAAAAAGGGCATGTTTGAGTGCAATTCATTCCAACTTCCACGTATGGTACAGTCACAGCGTACAAGATGAGCGCAGGAAACCCTATCACCAAATAGAACACCAAAAAACAAACCAAACACCTAAATAGGGGAGGGAGTCTGATTCCGCTCGCTCCCTCTACTTAGATTTCCGAAACTACTAAAGCTCGAAACGCATCATTTGGAGGGGAGATTACGACTGCAGTGGACTCTCTACAGTGCACATTTGATGTTCTAGCTCAATGCCTTCCGTGTCAAATGAGGTCAAATGTGTCAAATTTGTATGACTTCGTAGTTGATAGGTTCATCGGGCCATAACTGCGTACACAAAATTGGAAAACTGCGTTCTGAATGTCGAAATATGTATGCATTGCCTGAAATAGGATACAGCAGTTTAAAAAAAAATGTTATGTGGGTCTTAAAACCGTCACGATGTGTCAAAGCTTGGAAATATCTTGCGACAGCATTTTCCGAAACAGTCTTGGTACACGTAATATCACTCGAGTATCAGCATAATTGACTACAGCGAAGTATATTACACATACATATGCGTGCAATTGTATCCTTTTGTGTTCTTCATCAGCTAGTAAATACTTTTACATCCAACACATAGCATTCCGTCATCCAGGGCCTTCAATTTCCTGGAAAACACAAACTGAAATATGATTTTGTGTATTGCCGAGGTTGGGTAAGGGTCGAAGTCGGTGTAGTCCAGCACCATCAAAGCGAACCCACGGAAGATATATATATATATATATATATATATATATATATATATATAATATATCTATATATGTATATATATATATGTATACTGACGATCATTACCATGCGCAATAAAACTGACGACGTCAGTTTTATTCAGTCAGCCGTGACTACGCCACGGCACTGCACCGACGAAGATTTTGTGTCGGCACCCAAGAATTTCCTATATTTACGAACCGATTTCACAAATCCTTGCTGCATGTGATGCACTACTCAAATTGCAGAACGTCACACTATTTCATTACGATATCCCTGCCCGTGTATGAGATATCTTCAAAACACGAGAGGGATGTTGCCAAAAATTGTTGCTTCCTAACTCGTCCAAACCCAAGTCTCTCCACTCCTAAAACCGCCAATGTACTGCCATTTTGTATCGACCAAATACATTCAAATTTACGAAACTGGCTCGGCTTTGCCAACCGAAATCACCACCTTATATTATTCACGAGACGGTATTCACAGAATGTGTCATTCAAGTGTGCCTTCTTTTTTGACAGTGTATTTCTTATTCTTGCAGTTTTTGTCGGTGCAGTTTTTTTTAGTGTTTTTTTATGAAATGCAGAATTATCGAATCTGAGGAAAACAAATTATCGAAAGTGTCCTGATTTTATGAAGCCGGCCCCAGACTTTCACCCCAAAAGCTATGATCAGATTGCGCGCTGTTATCTTTCAATGTAAGGATGCAGTCGGAAGTGATTATCCTGAATGCGATCTGAAACTGTTATGGGCAATGCAGTTCCACAGCAGCAGGTAATACGTGCGCTCGGTCCTAAGCGTTGTATTACGTCTCGTCGAATCGCGAAATTTCGCAATGACACGTGTTAGGCTTTATGCGGTCAATTTTTGTACACGTTGGATGAACGTAAGCAATTACTTAAACACTGATCACCTATGCAATGCAGATCCCCAGGCTACATATTGATGATGTGCAACTTGGCTGATAAATGAAGGCGAGTCGACAGATTTGAAACTAAAGCAGAAAACGCAAAATACGACAGCGCAGTACAATATCCGGCTGGCACGTGGCGAGTGGCAGCCAAGTGCTATAGTGTCTGGGATCAGGCTGGCACGTGGTGAGTGGCAGCCAAGTGCTATAGTGTCTGGGATCAGGCTGGCACGTGGCGAGTGGCAGCCAAGTGCTATAGTGTCTGGGATCAGGCTGGCACGTGGCGAGTGGCAGCCAAGTGCTATAGTGTCTGGGATCAGGCTGGCACGTGGCGAGTGGCAGCCAAGTGCTATAGTGTCTGGGATCAGGCTGGCACGTGGTGAGTGGCAGCCAAGTGCTATAGTGTCTGGGATCAGGCTGGCACGTGGCGAGTGGCAGCCAAGTGCTATAGTGTCTGGGATCAGGCTGGCACGTGGCGAGTGGCAGCCAAGTGCTATAGTGTCTGGGATCAGGCTGGCACGTGGCGAGTGGCAGCCAAGTGCTATAGTGTCTGGGATCAGGCTGGCACGTGGTGAGTGGCAGCCAAGTGCTATAGTGTCTGGGATCAGGCTGGCACGTGGCGAGTGGCAGCCAAGTGCTATAGTGTCTGGGATCAGGCTGGCACGTGGCGAGTGGCAGCCAAGTGCTATAGTGTCTGGGATCAGGCTGGCACGTGGCGAGTGGCAGCCAAGTGCTATAGTGTCTGGGATCAGGCTGGCACGTGGCAGTGGCAGCCAAGTGCTATAGTGTCTGGGATCAGGCTGGCACGTGGTGGTGGCAGCCAAGTGCTATAGTGTCTGGGATCAGGCTGGCACGTGGCGAGTGGCAGCCAAGTGCTATAGTGTCTGGGATCAGGCTGGCACGTGGCGAGTGGCAGCCAAGTGCTATAGTGTCTGGGATCAGGCTGGCACGTGGCGAGTGGCAGCCAAGTGCTATAGTGTCTGGGATCAGGCTGGCACGTGGCGAGTGGCAGCCAAGTGCTATAGTGTCTGGGTCGCACGAAGTGGGGCAGCGCTGAGTGCCGTGTAGACGCGAAGAATGCCGCTATGATACTACCAGGAGCACTGCCCAAGCCTCGCCACTTCCCATAATGTATTTACATTCCAATACAATATCGTCGAAGATAGCTAAAGTGATGTAAAAGAATGAGGCGCATGGCTTCCTTTCCCAACCACAGCCAAGTATAAACAATAAACTGGCTGAGTACTGAAGCTATGTGATAGCCAAAGATAGACAGAAGCCAGCGAATTCTCCAGTTGGTCGTCCGGCGGCGGGCTGTCGTCGCGAGGCTTCTAGGCGCCTGGCCGGTCAGTGCAGCCCAGTGCTCGGCAGCAGCCCAGTGCTCGTGGCGTCATCGCCGGAGTCTCCCGCCGAAACGTCGCCCGTCCAATTTCCCACCTCCACCTCAATGTCAACACCAAAATATCACACCATCGCCATGCTGCGTTTGCGGTATGAATTCCGGTCGAACGCCAGATTGACCTAATTTAGCTCAGAACAGACACCGGAGGGACTGCCATTATCCATCGTCTGAGACGCAACTGTATCAGGCCAGACTGTCGGGGGAGGGGAAGGGAGTGGGGGGGGGCAGCTGAAAAGCCAGCCACGTCCCACCACCCGTCCCACAGCGCTGACGTGTGGATGGCAGACACGTCCCACCATCCGTCCCACAGCGCTGACATGTGGCTGGTAGACACGTCCCACTATCCGTCCCACAGCGCTGACGTGTGGCTGGTACACACGTCCCACAACGCTGACGTGTGGCTGGCAGACACGTCCCACCATCCGTCCCACAGCGCTGACGTGTGGCTGGCAGACACGTCCCACCACCCGTCCCACAGCGCTGACGTGTGGATGGCAGACACGTCCCACCACCCGTCCCACAGCACTGACGTGTGGCTGGCAGACACGTCCCACCACCCGTCCCACAGCGCTGACGTGTGGATGGCAGACACGTCCCACCATCCGTCCCACAGCGCTGACGTGTGGCTGATAGACACGTCCCACTATCTATCCTACAGCGCTGACGTGTGGCTGGTAGACACGTCCCACCACCCGTCCCACAACGCTGACGTGTGGCTGGCAGACATGTCCCACCACCCGTCCCACAGCGCTGACGTGTGGCTGGCAGACACGTCCCACCACCCGTCCAACAGCGCTGACGTGTGGCTGGTAGACACGTCCCACTATCCGTCCCACAGCGCTGACATGTGGCTGGTAGACACGTCCCACCACCCGTCCCACAGCGCTGACGTGTGCCTGGTAGACACGTCCCACCATCCGTCCCACAGCGTTGACGTGTGGCTGGCAGACACGTCACACAGCGCTGATGTGTAGCTGGCAGACAGGTGCCAAGCCGGCAGCAGCGCTGTTTTTCCAGCTCCACGTGTACGGTACTTTGAGACGAGGTGTCCTGGGCCTGATCGCGGCCGCAGCATCTCCTCACGATGCTGGTATCGGGGCCGGTCGGCAGTCGGCGGCCCACATCCAATATCGGGCTCTGACAGGCTGGCCGCAGTGTATCCAGCGGATGTGCAATGGAGGGGCCGGCACAGTACGCCTATTGTGCCACAATGGAGGGGCCGGCACAGACGCCTATTGGAGGGGCTGGCACAGACGCCTATTGGGGCCTATGGAGGGGCCGGCACAGACGCCTATTGGAGGGGCCGGCACATACGCCTATTGTGCCACTATGGAGGGGCCGGCACAGACGCGTATTCGGCTAGCTGCGTCAGTGATTCCCGCCTGCTATCTCGCGGAGGATGGGCATCAGTCTCTCCTTCCGGCTCGTCGCTAGTAGCTAGCGCATCTGTGGTGTATGTGCGGCAATAGCGGCAAGCAGCACGCGTTAGCAGTAGCAAGTAGCGTCATGTACACCTGTGCTACGCCCATTTGCAGGTTACCTTGGGAGCCGTGCAACGCAATCCACGGTGGCACCACTGGGCACAGGTTACGAAGACAAAGCAGTCTTATCAACTGTTTATTGCCGCATATATAAATGGATTGGCAGAAACAGCCGCACAAATGGCACACTAGCTTCCAGGGTCAGTGAATGTATGCGAGACTCGCTTCCATTTGTCCAACTATCCGTCAACAAATTTCTTCCGGCGCTAAAAGCTGCAGTTAGCAGAGTGCTAATGTAGATAGCTGCGCTGTGGCAGGAACTTTTAATGCATCGTGGACTATACGACCTGGGGTTAAAGTTGGTGCCGAGCAGGAGTCAACAAAGGGCAGTAACAAGAGCGGTAATTGTGCTAGCTATGGGGTCCACATGGGTGCCCCGGAACCCGCACCTGTGTAATGTGCACGGTTGCAACGTGAATGTAGGCCTCATTATATATATATATATATATATATATATATATATATATATATATATATATATATATAATGTTAAGAGTGGCGATCTAAATATAGCGCCGGACCGCCTGCCTTATTGGGTACCATGTTCAATTTCAAAGTCATATGCTTCACTTGGTCGACCGTTGGGTGAGATCGAGGCTACCTCATTGACTTACCTCATGACACTTCCGCTTGAAAGAGGTAGGGAATTTCATGTTTGCTTGCTGTTGTGCACGCTGCGAGAGCTATGCTGGATTGATGTTGGATGAAGTTGATTGTTAGTTTCCAGTTCCTTGCCTCCAGGAACTTTCCGTATGGATTCTCGTGCGTTACTACTACTCAGTTATACCATAGAAACTTTG
The DNA here is from genome assembly GCA_034440615.1 of Ashinkailepas kermadecensis. Lineage (NCBI taxonomy): Eukaryota > Metazoa > Arthropoda > Thecostraca > Neolepadidae > Ashinkailepas > Ashinkailepas kermadecensis. The sequence goes on along the minus strand of JAOTOM010003693.1, from coordinate 144,795 downwards.
CAACTTGTACTATTCTGATGTGAAACGCCTCAAAGAACAAAGCGACAGAAGGTTCAGTGGAAAGGGTTCCAGGGGCACGGGTAAAGGTGTACACCTTCAGTCTTGTTCCATTGCATCTGTATAAGATGGCCAGCGACGGTTCTATGGCCGGCTGCGAGGTGCACACCTGGATGACGGCTGGCGACCCTTCCGCGCGGCGCAAGACGCTCCAGCCGCATAGCTGTGGTTTTCCACGGAGCCGAGATGCTTGTGGGTGTGATAGGTGGACGGCGCGGGTCACTTGTCGTGGCGACATGAGGCTGGTACACCATTGTATACAATTTAACAGGAATTGTAATTTCCATTGTGTTTTTCTGCACATGCCGCGTGACTCCACATTAGGACAAAGGATGAAATTAACAATTTTTTTTTCGAATCCGTGATACACTTCGGCAACCAGAAGAGTTAAAGTTAAAATACAAACATTGTGTTTGATTCATGTACCGCCTACGCTTCGTCAAGCAAACGTAAATACCGCAAAGCAAGCGTCTGTGCGCGCCACAGATTCGGCGCTATTGTGACCGCAATGAGGCAACGCAACGGCTGCCGCTCTGCTGCCGTTGCTGTAACGCTGTAACAGCTCAGCAGTTACAGCGTTGCTAAGACTATTCCAATTACACTCATATTGTAAATGAATCGTTGCGACATTGGCAATTAAAATGATGTAAATGGACAGCCCATTTCATTACAGTCAATACAGTGTCCTGAGAAGTTCCCTATGGAAAATACTACGGGCACAGGCAATCTTGCCCTTAACCATTAAATTAATGCCTTTTCGTCCTATTTGTAAACAATTCACAAAAACACCGATGAATCTCCATTTCAGTGATGTAGTTTGAGTGGCTGGAAAATAATATGCGCAGGCACTGTCTTGCCAGACATATCTCGGTGTGGATGTCTTGATATGAAATCAATGAAAAGAAAAGCTGCATATGGAAAAAAAATCATTTTCTTCCTGAACATGCTACATTGACAACTTATTGAGAATACGGGCAAAGACACTCATCAGATGATTGTTTGCTTTCTCGCTGCTCAGGCTTTCTTGCCCGTTGCGAACGTTGTCTTGCTTGCTGCTGCAAGCCTTGCAAATATGAACAAAGATCTAGGATTTCATTCAAATCGTGCGTGTATATTACGCGATGCACACAATTTTGTCGCGGCACGTGAACACTTCTATTTCTGGATATCGCCTCTTATAGTCGCTGAAAAACACAATGTATTTCTAACAGCAGAACAATAGCGAGGTGATCGGAGAGGCCGTGGGTCGGCGGTGGGTGGAGGTCGGACGGCCGCTTGTTCTACTGCCAGTCCATGCCGAAGCGGTGTCTCATTGGGAAGACTTGCTCCCTGCTCTGGCCTCTGAGGAATACACTTTTTTTCTCTTTTTTTAATACACGTCTACCAATGTAGAGGTGCTTCGCCAGATGCAGCCTGAAATTCAGGGAGGCTACATGTAAAATAAGTAGAGAGATAGCTGGTGGGTAGCTAGCAAGTTTCAGTGGTTTGTGAAGCGTTGGCCATATAGGGTGTGATTCCACGGTCCTCAGTTGACACCGGACTGTGCAGCCCACAGGACGGATGCCCTCTGTCTGTCAGGGTAGGGTGCCGGCTGCCCTAGCAGACTACACTGGACTGTGCAGCCCACAGGACGGATGCCCTCTGTCTGCCAGGGTAGGGTGCCGGCTGCCCTAGCAGACTACACTGGACTGTGAAGCCCACAGGACGGATGCCCTCTGTCTGCCGGGGTAGGGTGCCGACTGCCCTAGCAGACTACACTGGACTGTGCAGCCCATAGGACGGATGCCCTCTGTCTGCCAGGGTAGGGTGCCGGCTGCCCTAGCAGACTACACTGGACTGTGCAGCCCATAGGACGGATGCCCTCTGTCTGCCAGTGTAGGGTGCCGGCTGCCCTAGCAGACTACACTGGACTGTGCAGTCCATAGGACGGATGACCTCTGTCTGCCAGGGTAGGGTGCCGGCTGCCCTAGCAGACTACACTGGACTGTGCAGCCCACAGGACGGATGCCCTCTGTCTGCCGGGGTAGGGTGCCGGCTGCCCTAGCAGAGTACACTGGACTGTGTAGCCCACAGGACGGATGCCCTCTGTCTGCCAGGGTAGGGTGCCGGCTGCCCTAGCAGACTACACTGGACTGTGAAGCCCACAGGACGGATGCCCTCTGTCTGCCGGGGTAGGGTGCCGGCTGCCCTAGCAGACTACACTGGACTGTGCAGCCCATAGGACGGATGCCCTCTGTCTGCCAGGGTAGGGTGCCGGCTGCCCTAGCAGACTACACTGGACTGTGCAGCCCATAGGACGGATGCCCTCTGTCTGCCAGGGTAGGGTGCCGGCTGCCCTAGCAGACTACACTGGACTGTGCAGCCCATAGGACGGATGCCCTCTGTCTGCCGGGGTAGGGTGCCGGTTGCCCTAATAGACTACACTGGAATGTGCAGCCCATAGGGCGGATGCCCTCTGTCTATTAGGGTAGGATGCCGGCTGCCCTAGCAAACTACGATATCACAAGATACGAGATGAACATGTCCTTTCTCCCAATTTGTTATTATACAGCAGCAGCTTTAAATTGTATTCCTCTCAGGCTTCGCGATTCTTCGTGAGCCATCTTTAAACTTCCCTGTCTCGCAAGGCATTGCAGTTGTACATACCACATCTCGCAACTTTTTGTCCTTGTTATCTTCGGTCATCATCATCCTCGAAAACCTGAAGGCGCTTTTGGGAAGTGTCCTCTCACCTGGTTAATTGCCATTATTTGTGAGGATTATCTCTTTGAATGCCTTATACAGAGAAAACTTGTGAACTTATGCTATTTATTTCTGACAACGTGAAAATATCTGCCCATCTGGTACAAGTAATGTGGTGGCACTTACAAACCTGACGCCCCCGTGATCTTGGCCAAGTTGACGCGCTTGAATGATGCCAAGTCTAATGGGGTGAAGAAGTGGGGCACTGCTGTGGAATTTAGCAATGTATGATTCAGTGTGCATAGATAACACTGAATAACTATTATTACTGTCAGTAGGTATACCTTTGCTCCGAGCCTACACATTCACCCCTGAAGTGGCCGAAAATAAGTACCTAACTACCCCACAAACGAATCTAGAGCGGCACAAGCACCACACCTCCACACATAATCCACTTGTTTGCAGTCTGAGAACTTCAATATGAAGAGGGGAAAACAGTAAATGTAATATGTTACTTGATCGATTTTGCTGTTCATCATCACTCCCCAAGGGACTTTGGCATCCACTATATTCTGCCACCCTCCCAGATGATTTTCATGGCTACAAACATGGCATGTGGGATGGTTCAGCTGAACATTCAAGGTTTTCCCCTCAAGCAATAACATAGCCGGACTGTTTCGGCAGGTCATTGAATTTCAGACAGCTTACAGACAGATCAGACACGACCACAAACATCACTTCAAAATGCCGCTACTTAAATGTGCAATCTGTTGAGAAAATGCATTGTTCGCTTCCTTTCTTTTCTAAACAAAATTAACCCTTTCACTTGTATGTCTACCGTTTTGCATTTAAATTGGTTATCACTAGATCAATATGGATGATTTTGTGCCTGGGCGGGTTGAATATTTTCAAGAAATGTGTTATTTTGCTGGTCCCAAAGCACAAAAGCACGTATGCATGCATACGTACAATGTACAATAGGTACATTAATGTACCAAGTGTTTGTACAGTTCCATAATGCTTCTGTGCTCCAATGTTTTATGCAGTGGAAATGAAGGACGAGCGAGTACACCGTTCTCCACTCCGAGCACCGTCTCCTTCCTGAAAGTAAACATCCTCCACGCGTCACAGTAGCCCAAGTGGCGGGTGAGGTCGTCACGGCGGGATTCGCAGCGTTCTCGGCTACCCGGGGGACTATGCTATTTCTGCAGACGCAAAGAAAACAAAGAGGTTGAGACGGCGCTGGAATCGGTATTGATCACAGCGAGCAGAACAGATCGCCTGAGGCGGCGCCTGCTGTCGACCGCAGAGCTGGCTCCGAATCACACGCCATCAGTCCCAGCGGCATCAGCACCCAGCCGGTTCAGCGCCAGCACCGCCGACACTCGCATCAAAGCCGGCCGGTGTTGATGCCAGCATGCCTGCAGTCAGATTTCAGTTGTTACAGGGTTGCACCCATACGGCGTCGGGACCGGAGCTGAGCGACACCGACATCGGAGTACAGTGTTCCCTTGAATAGCACCACTACGCCTGGCTGTCCAAGATCCGAGGTTGGTCCATCCATCTATCCCATGCCTATTGATGTTCTGCCCACTGGCTTAGGCCCAGCAGCGTCTTTCTTCCATCGGCACTTAGCAAGCTGATGTCCTCCGTCTTCCGTCCCCGCCCTCGAATAGCATCCGATGCAGCGACGTCACCTGTTCACTCCTCTCCCCTCCCTTGCCCATTGGTACTGAGCCAGCTGATGCTCACCACCTTCCGTCCTCGCCATCGAATTACATGGGACGCAGCGGCGCCTCCTGTTCTCTCTGCTACACCTCCCCTCCCCACCGGTTCTGAATCTGCGACTCTCCCTCCCAAATCCTCACGATCCAGAGACAGCCGATTTGGGACATCACCTCTCGCCGTTCCTCACGGTCCCCAGGCTCTCCGCTCCCAATACTCTCCTTATTTTGATCTTGGCTAGGTTCGGCAGAGGCTTGGCTGGGTCTCAAGGAGGCTGTCCCCAGGTCCGGCAGAGGCTTCGCTAGGTTCCAGGGAGGCTGTCCCCAGGTCCAGCAGAGGCATGGCTAGGTCCCAGGGAGGCTGTCCCCAGGTCCAACAGAGGCATGGCTAGGTCCAATGGAGGTTGTCCCCAGGTCCAGCAGAGGCTGTTCTGGGTCTGGCAAAGGCTGGATTGGGTTCGGCAGAGGCTAGGCTTGGTTCGGCGGGGGCTGGGCTGGGTCTGGCAGAGGCTGGGCTGGGTCAGAAAAAGAAAGGCCGGATTGATTCGGCAGGGACTGTTCTGGGTCCGGCAGAGGATGTTCTGGGTGCAGCAAAGGTTGGTCAGAGCCGACAGGTCAGGCTGTGTCCGCCTGCAGTGGCTTTCCGACAGATCAGTGGTCAGGCTGTGGCCGCCTGCCGCGGCTCTGCCGACAGATCAGTGGTCAGGCTGTGGCCGCCTGCCGCGGCTCTGCCGACAGATCAGTGGTCAGTCTGTGTCCGCCTGCCACGGCTCTGCCGACAGATCAGTGGTCAGGCTGTGTCCGCCTGCCGCGGCTCTGCCGACAGACCAGTGGTCAGGCTGTGGCCGCCTGCCGCGGCTCTGCCGACAGATCAGTGGTCAGGCTGTGGCCGCCTGCCGCGGCTCTGCCGACAGATCAGTGGTTAGGCTGTGTCCGCCTGCCGCGGCTCTGCCGACAGATCAGTGGTTAGGCTGTGTCCGCCTGCCGCGGCTCTGCCGACAGATCAGTGGTCAGGCTGTGGCCGCCTGCCGCGGCTCTGCCGACAGATCAGTGGTCAGGCTGTGGCCGCCTGCCGCGGCTCTGCCGACAGATCAGTGGTCAGGCTGTGTCCGCCTGCCGTGGCTCTGCCGACAGATCAGTGGTTAGGCTGTGTCCGCCTGCCGCAGCTCCGCCGACGATCGTCGACACAGTCGTATATCAGACGACGACTTGCTGAGAGATTGCCGCTCCGACCAGCTCCCTTCCGCTCGAGTGGTTGTTAAAGTGACAGATTTCTTGGACGACAGAAAAGTCGATTTAGCTCCGAGATGGGAAGACTAGTGTAGGGATATAAATCACAACTCTCGATCAATGAAGTGCGGTATTCAGCACAGACGTAGCTGTGGATGCTCGCATTTATGAAGCGACATTTTTGGGGTTTTGCATGTTCTTTAAATTTAGCTGTAGGTACTGGAGTGTGACTGACGGGGGCGCAGCTGCCACTGCGAACTTGGGCTATGCACACCTGCCCGATTACACGGAAATATATATGTATATATATATATATATATATATATATATATATATATATATATATATATACATATATATACATATATATATGAACTGAAGATCTGGAGTACATCGGATTGAACATACGTGAGTCTATGATTGTGTGTTCATTGAAGTATCGGCTATATAGCGCAACAATCACAGGCTTTAATGGATTGACTTCAAAACGATATAATTCGCAATGGCATGTCGTACAAAAACTAAGCCATAACAACACATAATCAGACGGCCTCATATGTTGCAAGTTGTCAGACAACGCCTTTCTGAAGCGATGCAATCATTTATCGTGGAACATGGCATAAACCTCAGTCAATATCACGGTTTAACCAATCAACTTGTTTTAACACGCGCACTGGAGGGGGTGGGCGAAATCCGCCCACCCCTCCGGTTTTTGCGTAAATACCTGCAGATTTTAACGGTCGATTTACGCGATTTTCTGCGTACCTGCTTAGAAATGAATGGCGCGTCGTTTAAAGTAAGAAAAATGGAAATCTGCCGAAACGTTTTCAAGTTAGGGGCCGTTAAGTAAAAAAAACAATTTAGCGCCAGACCACAAAAAACGGCGCTGATGCGCTACCCGTATATTCGCAAAATGGAATTGTTCTTGGCAACACTAGCGACTTGTTTGATGTCTATTGATATGCTATATAGTTTTAAGGTCATGTTAGGTTACCGAGGTCAAGTCAGGTCAAGTTCATGACAGGTTAATGGAACCAAACTTGATCAACTGGAATGTTGTCATAAATGCACTACTGTTTGTCATTTGTACTGTTTGTCATTGCGTTCCATACTTTATTCATGTACTTCACTCCTTTCTTCACGAAGCCGATTGCTCCGAGCTGCCCGACGGAGCAGTCGGGCGGGCGGCCCGGTTCCGGTAACTGGAACAGGTAACTGACGTGATAAAATGGTGCTATATAGGTGACCTGAGGTCAAATGTTGGGTCTAGCATCTGCATTGCATCATTAGTAATGTCTAAAACATCATTGATGCCCATTTTGGAGCATTTAAACACAATCACAGCGATCCATAACGATGACAAGCCAAGCCACTCAAAACCAGAAAATTTGGCAAATTTGACCTAATTTTGACCTTGAAGATATTGACCTAAGGTCATGAAATTTGCACACAATAGAGTTAACTACCGTACCCATCCACCCTACGAATTTCGTTCCTCCAGCTGTATTAGGAGCCGAGATCTTAGGGGGGACGGTGGAATCCGCCCCCCTCCAGTGCGCGTAATTTTCAGAGGCCCTCCAGGACGCGTGTTAATATGCTTTATTTTCCTCTCTAGCAATTCCCCCAGTGCATGCAATGCTAGCTAGCGTAATTGCTTGTCCTTGCTTAATAGCGTAAGGGATGCCATTGACCAAGCAGAACATCCGGTGTGAAATATGCGAGTGTACGACTGTTTTCAAGGTTGTAATATCGAATCCATATACTTATGAATACAGTAAATTATCTGCTTACAGTGCATGGATCTCATCGGGCCAGCATTTGTCACCACGTCCCTTGTAGAAACCATCCCTAGTCATCACATTCCTTACAGAAGCCATCCCTAGTGATCACATTACTTGCATAAACCATCCCTAATCATCACATTCCTTGCAGAGACCATCCCTGGTCATCACATTACTTGCAGAAACAATCCTCGGTCACCACATTCCTTTCGGGAGCCATCCCAAGTCATCACATTCCTTCTGAGAGCCATCCCCATTGATCACATTCCTTCCGGGAGGAAGCCAGCCCTAGACATCACATTCCTTCCGAAAGCCATCCCCAGTCGTCACATTCCTTCCGGGAGCCATCCCGAGTCATCATATTCCTTCCCGAAACCATTCCCAGATTCCTCTCTGGATATGAAGCATCGGATGAAGTTGAAGTTGTGTGACAAGCGGTGACGATGTTCGCAAGAACACGTCAGTTCAGTCATGGCAGTGTCTTCTGTACAGCAGAAATAATTGGTAGGGGTATCGCCCCACCCCTCAAATGGGTTGCCTCACACCTCAAGTGCGCAATGTCTTTTTAGACGGTCGGCCTCGTATCTACCAGCAACAGTCACAGCCGCTCTCTGGAACCAGCGCCGAGTTGCTGGCTATTTTGCTCTGGCCGTGTTATCGACGTGCAGTCCCAACAGTACGGCACCACTTCAGCTGTGTGGTCAGCCGCATTGTTGGTCTTATCAGGCCCCCAGGGTCACATCGTTCGCTCCGGGGACAGTTATGGCGTTCGTCCACATATTTTCCAGCGGCCATATCTGCCATCTGGCGGCTAGACGAACGAGGGTGTGGGATGCCGCCCCGGCCTAACTACCATCCTGCTAATAAAACTCGACCAAACTGAAACTGGCGTCGAAATATCGACTCGGTGGATTCGCTGGTGGAGGTGAGAGCGTCGCTCACTGATGTGCTGGCTGGGCGCTGCCACAAAGTAAACCAGAACTCAATGGGTGACCGCAGCAGAAACAAATCCCACCCACCTCGAATTCCGGCCGAACGCAAACATGGAGATGGGTTCGCATGTGGGAGTCGGACCTTTTAAGGCGAACAAGGCCCCGTTCGACGTTCGCTGAGAACTATGTCAGCTGACGTCACATTTGACGTCCACACTGTGACGCCACTGCGCTCTGTTTCGATGATAGCTGCCTCGCCTGGCCAACCAATCAATTGACGTCCCGCAATGCACGATCACATATATTTTTCAAGTGGACTACCATTTGCTTTAGGCGGAGGCAAGCAGGCGAGGGACGCGTCGAGATACAACAGCAGTGGCTTCGTGTCGTTTATATGGCGCCGATATTGTGACGCTCAGCGGCACAGTGTGCAGTCATACAGCATGTGGTTCCTGTCCAGTCACGTGGGCTCAACATGTGGCTGCTGTCCAGTCACGTGATCTCAACATGTGGCGGCTGTCCGGTCACGTGAGCTCAACATGTGGCTGCTATCCAGTCACGTAGGCTCTCAAGGGTGCTGGGAAAGTGTTGCAGAGAGTAGGGAATGAGACCCAGATTTAGCGTATATAAAACATGACGTTTAACTTCTTAATAATAACCCAGAAACAATATTTCCGCGGTACGCAGCTTCAAGGGTCCAAACTCTGCTCTTTATGTTGACCTTGTCTTTGCTCGCTTGACATTGTAACTTGATCATCTCTCTGATGCTAAAGAACTTACCAGTGCGATGCGCAACTTGAGAAGTTTGTCTTCCTTTCAAATATATTTCAGAGGGATGGTAGTTATTTTAATAGGTTTTAGAAGGGAAATTCGCGCAATCCGGGATATAGAGGAACGCGCATTGAACTTGCGCTAATCTAGTTTTGGGTTCTTCCAGGTTCAGTCGAGGTGTAAGATCTGTGCCGGCAGGGAAAATCGTTTTGATAAGTAAATCCTCTATTGGAGCAATGCGGAAAGACGAGTCGTTTCTGCCCTGGACCTGGACCGACCTAGGCTACGCGAACCCATTTCACCAGCTAGCTGTGTGGGCATACGAACTGTGTTTGAACAGTGTTTGAAGTATAATAAGTCGTAACATGGGAATGATATAATTATTAGAAAAGCTCATCCGTAAAAAAACATCTACTAAAATTGTGCAATGCATTAATTCTCCCTTGTGTAAATTATTGGTGTTTCTCTGAGGAGCACATTATGCTAACCAGATACATAAATTACATTTACATAAAAAGAATGATGCGAATTATGGCATCAGTGTGATCTTCCATCTTCCCGAAATCCAAAATGTTACAAGTGCAAGATATAGCAAGATTTCGGATCTTGCTTATTATGCAAAAGGTCATGCATCATCACCTGCCTCATTCCATCACACCCCTTTTCACCGAATCGCTTGAATGCCCAATATTGTACAAGGTTGCAAAACCACTTCCAACACAGGTATTCAAACACAAATTATCGTCTATTTACCATTGAATGTTTTGAACCTAAGCTTTGGAATATCATCATAGGCAAACAGTTCCTGCATACGGAGATACCAAATTACAAGACTGTTCTGAAAAATCACATTAAGACATACTTTTCGAGCAAATACTAAATGACTGTATGCTGCATTCATTAAATCTGTTTAACAACAGGTGAATGCACGTGTGTTTACATGAGCAATTGCATATATATATATATATATATATATATATATATATATATAAATATACATATGTGTGCATGTGCAGGCGTATATGTATATTTGTGCTTACACGTACATACACATTCACACATACATGCATGCGCATGTGTGTGTGTATGTGTGTGTGTGTGTGTGTGTGTGTGTGTGTGTGTGTGTGTGTGTGTGTGTGTGTGTGTGTGTGTGTGTGTGTGTGTGCCTGGTGCGTTTATCTATATAGAAGTTGGCAAAACACCTAACCATGGTTCCTCCCACAATCCACCTATGAACAAGCTTATGCTTAGTGGGATGGAGTTGTGATAGGAGCCGAAGAAAAATGCATGGCTATCAGATTATGAATTCCCACGACCATTAACCTGTTTCATATACATTTTTACTACTTACTACTTACAACACAGACGTAATTTGTAATTTACTACTTACAACTTTACACTGTTTCATATCAAGATTGTGCATTGTAAACAAGGCGTAGTAAACTTACCTCAGTAGTAAATGCGTTGAGTTTGATACGTGCGTCACGTTTGTCACGATTTAATCACACAATTTGCTATCAAGACCAGGGACACAAACGTTTGCTAGGAAACATGCTACTGAAGTATTTGTTTGTCATCTCAGGTACCAAAATATTGAAAGACATGCATTGGCTGCATTATTTTAGCCAATGAAAATAACAAATGTAATAGTAAAGAAAAACTCCAAAAATGTAGGCTAAGCGACAGTTGCAGCGTCCTTAAAGTAAACGAGAACAAGCATGAACATCAATAAAGTGTCATGTTGTAATGTTACACTGTTGTATCTTCCTCCTTCGTCATCCAGGCCATCTCCCGAGCGTATATCGTGCCTTGTGATGTGTTGAGATGTGCGGCTGGTGTTATGGTGATTGGTATGCCAGTGATGTCTGTGATGTGGTGAGGTGTGCGGCTGGTGCTATGGTAATTGGTATGCTAGTGATGTCTGTGATGTGTTGAGGTGTGCGGCTGGTGTTATGGTGATTGGTATGTCAGTGATGTCTGTGATGTGTTGAGGTGTGCGGCTGGTGTTATGGTGATTGGTATGTCAGTGATGTCTGTGATGTGTTGAGGTGTGCGACTGGTGTTATGGTGATTGGTATGTCAGTGATGTCTGTGATGTGTTGAGGTGTGCGGCTGGTGTTATGGTGATTGGTATGCCAGTGATGTCTGTGATGTGTTGAGGTGTGCGGCTGGTGTTATGGTGATTGGTATGTCAGTGATGTCTGTGATGTGTTGAGGTGTGCGGCTGGTGTTATGGTGATTGGTATGTCAGTGATGCGTGTCAGTACGTCTGCGTCGTAGGAGCTATATGATTGAATGAGAAGTATCCCGGATCGAATTTGGCGCGACCAGGGGCTGTCGTGTCCGACGGGTGATCTCCTCCTCCACCGTCCAGGGGTCAATGGAGCCCATGGGCTCCCCATCATCCCTGCGGCAGAGAAAGAAGTCACCTGTCGGTGTGTCTGGCGTGGTGTCAGTGTTCATGTTTGGTGATTGTAGTGGGTCGTGGGTTTGGCGTTGGGGTTGGGAGAGATAGGTGCACACGTAATACAAATATCGGCAGATTGGGTGTGGGGGGGGGGGGGAAAGCGACACCGCCGGACCAACCTGGAGTCGAGTTGAAGATGTAGAGCAGAGCTAGAAGTCGGTAGTGAAGAGCAGAGCTAGAAATCGGTAGTGAAGAGGTAGGCGAGTTGGTGGCAGGCTGGTCGGGCGATTTGCGGTCGGCTGGGTTGGACGGCCAAAGTGGCGTCGGCGCGTCTTCTCAGATTTGTGCCGTCAAGGCTGCAGCCGCACGTATGGCTTTTTGCTGCAGTGCAGTGGCTGGCTGGCTGTAGGTGAGTAGCCTGACGGTGCCCCCCCAGGTGAAGTCGGAGGCTTCCGAGGGTGGCGCCGGATCTTCCAAGGCGTCCGGTGTAGGCTCAGATTTGAGTCTGCAGGGTTGGTTACTGCGTTTTCTTTCTTTCTCGGTCGTTGAGAGTTTCGATACTGATTCTGTGATGATGTATGTCATGACATTTGTGATGACGCATGCCATGACAGGCAGGCAGACATTTCGGTCACGCCGGTTAGGCAGGGACTGTCCATCCACCGGAGTGAAAAGCAGACCTGTAGCTCGAAATGCCGTTTGCGGCATCTGTCCCGTGAACTGTACTGTCCTACACCATCTGTCCCGTGAACTGTACTGTCCTACACCATCTGTCCCGTGAACTGTACTGTCCTACACCATCTGTCCCGTGAACTGTACTGTCCTACACCATCTGTCCCGTGAACTGTACTGTCCTACACCATCTGTCCCGTGAACTGTACTGTCCTACACCATCTGTCCCGTGAATTGTACTGTCCTACACCATCTGTCCCGTGAACTGTACTGTCCTACACCATCTGTCCCGTGAACTGTACTGTCCTACACCGTAAGACAATTGCATCATCATCAATATGTGCATTGTATCTGCTATTACACCCACGTCGAATGGAATAAGGCGTGCTAGTTTAATGACTAGTGGAGTAAGGCGTGCTAGTTTAATTACCAAAATGGAGTAAGGCCGCTAGCTTAATGACCCTAATGAAGTAAGACGTGCTAGTTTAATGACCATAATGGTAGCGAGCACTAAAAGCATAATCCAGGGAACTTGACACCAAAATCTCATTCTTCACAAAAGCTGAGCAAGCGTAAATCACGAAATAAGGCAATATCTCTGCTGTAAGCATACAGCTACACACTTTCATCTTCCCATGCAATACCCATCCCCTCGGTACGCATCGAAAGGTCCAGAATATTTATATAGTATGCCCATACACTGTCCTTGCGCTCGCTTTGCTTAGGAGGACGAAGTTCGGCGTATCATTGATCCGTTGCCAGTGTATCGCCAACGCCCTCTATCGACTCGAGTGTGACGAATGCGGTGCTCTCCACTGCTCCAGCGAGCAATCTAGCCAGTATCGATCCATCAGATTATGGCCTAGTGCTCACGAGGAGTAGCTGAGCGAAATATTTAAAGATTAAGGGAATGCTTAACCACAGCGTGTACCGAAGGTAAGCTGAAGGTAACCTGCATTGAAGAGCACCACGGTATTTGGAGTAGGAAATTATGCTAAGCTATCATTATTCAAGTTACAAGGCAATTATTATATCCAAGTGGGACGGCAGCGACAGTTGTTGGCTATTGCCTCTTTATGAAGCTGATGTGCGATTGGCTGTTGAATATTATTGCAGGCATCTGTAATCTTTCTCGTTTCATTCAAATTATTGCCATCTCGGTCATTACTGCCCGGTGATCCACCACGCAGCTGGCTTGGCGATTTCAACACGGTGATAATTTAGCTTTTGACGACGACCGCATTTCTGATTCACATCCGCAGACTGTGACCGCATTTTCAGTGGGTAGGCGGTGTGTTTGTTGGACAAAATAATCACAATTCGGGCACGAGTTCTGCGACAGACGCTGACCTGGCTCTGCAGCCGGCTTTGCCGCGGAAACTGATGAGGCGAGTGGCCAGCGCCACGGTGGCCAGCGCGCCACGGTGGCCAGCGCTGCCCCCGCCGCCCGCTTCTCCGCGCCAGCCGGTTCCGTCGGTGGCGACGCGACCATCAGTGTCGGCGCCGGCGGTGGCGCGGGCGGCGGTGTGGCGGCGACGCTCCGCGGGTGTCAGCGCAGCGGTGCGCAGAGTGGCCGGCGAAGAGCCGAGCCTCTGACCGGTGACAGCGTGGCTGACGTGCGGGGCTCGCAGTCCGGCCAGAGCCGAGCCTCTGACCGGTGACAGCGTGGCTGACGTGCGGGGCTCGCAGTCCGGCCAGAGCCGAGCCTCTGACCGGTGACAGCGTGGCTGACGTGCGGGGCTCGCAGTCCGGCCAGAGCCGAGCCTCTGACCGGTGACAGCGTGGCTGACGTGCGGGGCTCGCAGTCCGGCCAGAGCCGAGCCTCTGACTGGTGACAGCGTGGCTGACGTGCGGGGCTCGCAGTCCGGCCAGAGCCGAGCCTCTGACCGGTGACAGCGTTGCTGACGTGCGGGGCTCGCAGTCCGGCCAGAGCCGAGCCTCTGACCGGTGACAGCGTGGCTGACGTGCGGGGCTCGCAGTCCGGCCAGAGCCGAGCCTCTGACCGGTGACAGCGTGGCTGACGTGCGGGGCTCGCAGTCGGTTAGACGCCTCTGATCTGTCACACGTGCTGTCAGAGGCTCCACGAACCGTCTGCCGGACTCGGTGCTCCCTGAAACACTCAGTGGTGGCCACGTTCAGAGCGCATTTCATTGTCGTCGTCAGCAAAGCCTGGAGTGGTTTTTGGCTTGAAGAGAAACTACAGAACGTCAGCAGATATTAATTGAAGAGAAAATGAGAAAGCACCCAAAGGAGGCCATTACGGTCGGATTTCTGATTTCCCTGGTGATGATGGGTGAGCTTGCTGTGGCTGGTAAGTTCAATTCCAATGTCATTTAGTCGAGTTTAGCCCTCGATTTGTAATAGGCAATGTCAAATACAAATAACAAGATATTATGACAAGGTATTAATTAAACTAAATGTGGCGCTGTCCAAGTTGTGCTTACACGTTAAGTAAACTTAACGTTGCATGTGCATTAGAATGCATCCAAGGGATAAGGCTTAGTTCCATATTCGCGAAATGACGACGGAATGTGTTGTTAGCACAGTAATGACAAAATAACTGGTATAAGATGCTTCAACCTCCATCCTCACTCACCTGCACCTCCACCCTCACCCACCGGTTATCGATGACACCTTGTTAGCGGCTGCTCAGCAGAGCCATCATATTTTCGGTATCTCTCCATTCACGGCTGCAGGGCCCAGCACGACAGCTGCTGAGTCAACACCTCGCTCGCCGTGCAGTGAACACTTGTATCCCTCGCCGGTTACCCTCCACCTGAGTCCATACATTAAGGGGAGTGGGATGGCATGAGTTTAGGGTGGCTCAATATCACTGAAAAAATAATCGGAACATTTTTTTCTATTTTATTGCGCTCTCTCCTGCTCTAGAGAGAAAAAACACATTGGACCAAACAATGCACTATTGACGTGCTTTGACACAGCACACATATCACTCATGAAAGTCAACTATTATATTCCTTGGTGGTTTTTCAGCATTAACCCTGGCGGCGCCGCAGTGACGAGAAGTCAGTTTGAACCTTTCCACCAATAACTTTTGTTACAAGCTAGATAGATAGATGCAGTAAACGACATGAGGTAACCCTATTCTAGAGCTTACAGAGCTAGGTGGAATAGTTTTTGTCTACCTCTTTTATGTATTCTTGCATGCTAGGCCAAACAGGTCAATGTCAGGGATGAAGTCGTTTACCTGGTCTCCGTCATAGTTTTCGTGCTCTGGTCATCGAATAAATGCGATGTTCTATTTCAAAATCAGTGATATGTAAACTGAATCCTTGTCTAAGATACTGAGAATACCAAGAGCATCGATCATGTCAAAGTCATGTACCTGGAAACATGTGAGGAACCGTTGAAACTGGCGAATTTCAAAACAGGTTGTGCCTGGGAAAAGGTAATGACTGTCATCAAGCAATGTCAAATGCTTTTCCACTTCTTTGGAATAGTTAGAAAGCATATCCATGCATTGTCTTTCTTTGTTTTGTTTGAAATCCAGAATCTTCAACTCAAACTTGGGACCATATTCACATCAGAGAAAAAGACGGCGTGCAACACCATCCCGGTTTGGCTATATTTCCCTTGGCAGTAATACGTAGTGTAGCCTCCAGAGCGCCTACGATGCGGGTGCTCATGGAAAGTTTCAGTTCATATCTCAGTGGCCAAAGCATGAAAACCACGAAAACGAATGAAACACCCGTTACAAGCTAAGATTCCAATGGCCCAACAGAGGGCCTAGATTCTTCAAGTCGAGCGTTTCGCTCTCTACTTGCCACTTAAAACGTCACTGGAGGATATCATTTGGAGTTACATATGATCCGACTGAAAACGAACGTCACCAACAACTGTACAAAATACTATTTTGCAATTTAAGCTTTCCCTTGAAAGAGTGTTCCCACCTAAAGTCACTTGTATTCTTGCGTTTTTATTTAATAACTTGTATAAATCCTCACCTTCGGCTTCTGACTATATATGTATTATCCGGTTTGTTCATGGAAAATATCTCAATGTACAGGTGGAGTCAAAATACAGTGCACACCATGAGCTCGGTGGCCGCATCAGGTCGTGTCACGCGGGTTAGTCTATCGTGCCAGTTCTGGACGAAATCCCCGTGATAAGGCATGTTGGAAGCTCCCGGCTCGCAAGCGAATTAAAGTTTCTTGGACGATTGCACGCTACCAGTGCTAGCGGTGGCCGCTTGGGCTATGCACCTTTGCGGTATATCCCATCAAGTAACGTCCGTTCCAGCCCAATTGTATGCATAGTCTTACAGCAGCACTTCGCTCAACGCAAGCTGTGGTGGAAGAGGGCGCCTGAGCGGCCGTGGGAACATAATTGTGCATGAAGGCAAAACAACAGCCCATGTAAACTTTTAGCAAATTGTCACAGACTGCATGTGATGTACTGTTTTTTTTTAGAGATGGAAGAGTTTAGGATGAAAATGCACCTGAAATTATTTTAAGCTAGATAGGCAGCACAGGTTGCAATCTAATCAATAATTCGAAGCACATTACGTCCTGTATGAATATGTATTTGAGCACGTAAGCGGTCAACGGCTCCGTTCAGATCAGTTTGTACAGTCGTCCAGACACCCATTAACATCCAATGCGTCATAATGCTGACCAATATCTAGAAGGAGCGCTTGTTCTGTCTGACGGAACAGGGGTTCCGATGGTCAGGACTGTAAAAGAATTGCAAAGTCCTCAAGGAACTTTTAGGCCTTGGTGGACAACGTAACAGGAAGGAAAGTCACGAAAAGGAAAAGCCACGAAAGGGAAGGTGCAGAATGAAATTCATGGCATTCCCGGAAGAGAACTAGACAGTGGTCTCTGTAATCAGGATGTAATGGAGATTTCGTCCAGAACTGGCACGATAGACTAACCCGCGTGACACGACCTGATGCGGCCACCGAGCTCATGGTGTCCATTGTATGTTGACTCCACCTGTACATTGAGACATCCATAAACAAACCGGATAACAGACAGTCAAAAGCCGAAGGCTAGGGGACAGAACAAACGTAAGAATACAAGTTGCCTCAGTGGAAACGCTGTTTCAGGGGAAGGCTTAAATTGTAGAATATTATTTTTTGCATAACTTGGTGAATTTTTTTTTCTCAGTCGGACCATACGTAATTCGAAATGATATCCTCTAGTGACGTTCCAAGTGGCACGTGGAGAACGAAACGTCACTCCAAATGATATCCTCTAGTGACGTTCCAAGTGGCAAGTGGAGAACGAAACGCTCCAGTTTAATAATCTAGGCCCTTTGCTGGGCCATTCGAATCTAAGCTTGTAACGGGCGTTGCATTCGTTTTCGTGGTTTGCATGCTTTGACCACTGAGATATGAACTGAAACTTTCCATGAGCACCCGCATCGTAGGCGCTCTGGAGGCTACACTACGTATTACTGCAAAGGGAAAGATAGCCAAACGGGATGGTGTTTTCGTTGAGGATGCCTCTTCTTCTCTGAAGTGAATAGGGTCCTTAGTTTGATTTGAAAATGATCTATGAGAGGACAAAACTTGCAAACAAAACAAAGAGATTCAATGCTTGGATATGCTTTCTGAATATTCAGTATATATATATATATATTTCTGAATATTCAGTTATATATATATATATATATATATATATATATATATATATATATATATATATATATATATATATATATATATATATATATATATTATATGTTGTTGGCCAATTTCATTCATTTTCATTGGCGTCACACTTCGGAAGCGGTAGATCCCGCCTCACGGTCACGGGTCGGCCGCGAGATCCCGCCTCTCGGTCCAGGGTGGGCCGCGAGATCCCGCCTTTCGACCACAGGCCGGCCGCGAGATCCCGCCTCTCGGTCACATGCCGGCAGCGAGATCCCGCCTCTCGGTCACAGGCCGGCAGCGAGATCCCGCCTCTCGGTCACGGGCCGGCCGCAAGGTCCCGCTTCTCGGTCACGGGCCGGCCGCGGCAGCCTGAACACATTTAGTCTGAATGCAAGAAGTGTACGAAATAAGTTGAATGTTTTACATTCATGCTATCCGGAATTGAAAATGGTTGACATTTCGTGCTAACTGAAATATAGCTAAAATTTCCCATTAGTAATTCTAAACTGCAGCATTGTTATGGGAAGCATGTTTGGTTCCGCCGGGATCGACCGAGTGGCAAGATGAGCAATGGAGTGGCGTACGTCGTTTCTTTCGACTCTGTTGCCTGTTCCGAGGACTGAACTAGAGTGGCGAGACTTTAGTTATCGTCTGATTGAGGGCATGGTCTATTGTTGACATTGTGCCGACTTACCGCTACCTTCGACCGGACGACGAGAATGCAGTCCATTCAGTGACAAATGTTTTAAGAGCAGTATGCTGTGTTGGTTGTGATGGTCGTCCTGTGTTCATACTTGGAGATTTACTTCAATTTTCCAAAAATGTACCGCCGTGTTCAGATAACCCTCCACTGTTGTTGTACAGGTCAAATAGGACAATAGTGTTTTTTTTTTATAAGAGATGGATCAGCACGGTCTTAGACAACATATGGGTGTGCTGACCGAGGGTGTTAGCATTTTAGACTTGCTTCTGACAAGCAATTTCGATACTCGCTGAGATGAAGTTGTTGTAGATCTATAAATTGGCTTAATAGTTTCTGACCACCTCCAAGTTGCTATCGTGTCTCAAGTGCCATTGCCGCGTCCCACAATCGACTCGATGCAGTCTTATCACTGCTCTAAATTGTCGTAGACTTGCCAGTATTACGACGCACTTTGTCTCTCCTTCTTTGGGATGTACTGGATGGTATTGCATGATGGCTGGTACCGGATGGTATGGTGGTATGGACGTTGGTGATGAAGTTACCATTTTGTATCTGTGGATCGGGGCGCAGTGTTTATTTCTCTGGAGTGATGTTTAAGGGCAAATACTCCCCTCCCCCTGGTTTGATTGCGACGTTAAGCGCTTGCTGCGGGACAAGAACGTAGCCCATTGGAGCGGGAGTCTTCACCAATTCCGGGTAATATAACTAAATTCAAAAATCGATGTAAATTTAAGGATGCCGTGTTGACCAAATGTTGTGAGTATTTGGTGCACATAGTGGACGACTTTAGCACCAATTTACAAGCGATTCTGATATAAAAAAAGAAGAATATCAAGCCAACAGGTAAATCGGCCTCTCCTCTCAGACACTACGGCAGGGACATGGCTGATGACTGTGCCATCGGGAGCTATGTTTCAACGAGGGTTTCGCTGAAAAGTGATCGGAAATAGTCAGATAAGTTATTCCTGAACCACCGTTGCATGATATGGACAATTGTTTTACTTGGTTTCATGCATTCCAAAATTATAAATTAGCTAATGACACAAACAACACGGATCGCAAGACTCGTGGACCCGATGAGCTGAGTGTTTGCATATTGCAGCAGTGTGCTGACGAAAATGCAGTTTCATCATTTTGGAAGCGCCCCAATGAAAGGTGGCAGGAACATCCCCAGCAATTGTCGATCTGTCTCACTATTTCCAATATGTTTCGAAATTGTTGAGCGTCCGCCCTCACTGGTGCTGTCGCAGGCCCAGCACAGGGTTTTACCCGGTCGGCCCTCACTGGTGCTGTTGCAGGCCCAGCACGGGGTTTTACCCGGTCGGCCCTCACTGGTGCTGTTGCAGGCCCAGCACGGGGTTCTACTCGGGCAACGAAACCTGCGTCGTCAAAAAAGAAATATGGTTTTCTGTTGCTAATGACTTTTAAACGAATGCAATTTATGGAAGTAAAGTGAAAGCACAAAATAAGCCCTCCAAAATGAAAACCTATCACATTTACTCTTGGAGCCAAGTCTATTGCGTATTCGTATGCAATGCACGTTAATACCCTGGGACGCGTCAGTTCAATGCGTGATCTCTGTGTAACTGTGGACGTGATATGCACATTGGACCACATATAGATGCTGTAGTCAGGAGAGCCAACCATGCTCTCGGTATGCATGTACGATCCACCTAAGCCTCACCAATCACTATTATAAAAAGCTTAGTCCTATTCCCCTCATTATTCGGTTTAATGCATATATTTCGTCCGTCATTGAACTTGATGGCATCGTTTTATCCTGGATCGCTAAATCTCACTTGTCTCGGTTGGAATAAATACAGCATGAGCAGGCAGCATAAATACATACAGCAGGCTGTGCATTCTACTAGCCTGCATACGTTGCTTGATTATCGGCAGCTCATAGCACACTTTAAAGATTTAGCAATAAGCTGCCGGCTGACCCGTCACAACCTGATGTTCATTGATAAAGTATTCGGTGCTCAGGTTAACTGGATGGATATAGTAGGTATTCTAGGGCCGACCGTTGCTGTTAGACTTACGCGATCTAGAACGATTTCGAATGTACCGGCTAGTGAGGTGAGCACAATAAAAAGGCATATCTTGCAGGCTACCCATGCATGTCAACAATCAAAGTTGTAACATAGCAAACGTAGATATATTTGGTAGCAGATGGTCGTTTAGAAATTGTGTTGTCAGATTTCCTTCCCAACAATCTGAGATGCAAGCATGATTTTATCTCATGATCCACACTCGAGTGAATATCTTTGTTTCGTTTTAGCTATTGACTACGTGTATACTTACGTGTATACTTACCTGTTGGAATTTAATCCTATGAATGCATACATACATTCATATATATATATATATGTATATATATATATATATATATATATATATATATATATATATATATATATATATATATATATATATATATATATATATATATATAAGAGAGATAACAAGACAGGAAGGGAAAATAATAAATTGGGCGCAGGGAGAGGGGAAGATGAAGTTGAACGACCGCGGCAACACTTATCTCGTCACGTGGCCCACACAAACCCTTAGTGCGCCCCTTTCATAATCTATTTCTTCCATATTTTCCTCTCTCGCGCCAGTATTCTCCGACATTCTCCCACGCTCTTTTTAAGCCAACCACCAGGACATTGCGGATTTGTCTCCCACGTGCTCGAAAGTGGTTTCGTACCGGGGAAATTTGTCCTGCTTCCTATGGCTCTGTACCGGGATTCTTTGTCCTGCTTCCTGTGGCTTCGTACCGGGGAAGTTTGTCCTGCTTCCTGTGGCTTCGTATCGGGATAATGTGTTCTGCTTTATGTGACATATCGATACTTTTTCTCCATGCTCCGTATTGCCGTGCTCGATATTAACGATATGTTCATTCATCTGAGTGTGTCTTTGATAAAATGCATGCAAGTTGTGCATGCGATTCATGCGTGTGCATCTGGCGACGGTGGTTACTCTGATGGGGGTGTATTAAGCACCGAATCGTCTCTGACATTGATACTTTCTCTCTATCTATCTATCTATCTTTGTATATATCTGTCTATATATATATATATATATATATATATATATATATATATATATATATATATATATATATATATATATATATATATATATATATATATATATTGTGTGTGTGTGTGTGTGCGTGTGCGTACATGCGTGTATGCCAACCCATTGTCACACTGATTCAGATGCCCATTGCTAAATTATCCGCGTATCCTAGTACGGGTCATGTCTGCTGCGCCAGTGCACCGCGCAGCGCAGTCAAGTCCGCCGATCTTTGGGATTCAAACCATAAATGGCGGAACACCCTGGGTGCGACCATGCTATTCAGTCCCAAATCCCGGTTATCTCGAGGACGATCTTACGAGAGACTGCTCTGGTAAGCTAACCCGCATGAAAAGTTGCGCCGCTTCCGACTACCTAACAGTGCCAATACTATGTTGGCGCCATTTGTACATCTAAAGAACCCCATTGAGCCACGGTTGACCTGAATGGACCTGCTCTAGTTCCCGGAACTTAAGAGACTAGAACTGGAACAATTGTTTCAGACTGGGTGCATCCATGGATTTCGGATGGCACACCAAATTTCAGAGGTACATCTTTAACAATTTGGGTGGTATCCTATCAGTGTTCGTCAGTGTTCGCCAATTTCGTTCACAAGCCAACGTGTTCCAGGCGTGTCACTATGCATACGCTAAGGGGGACAGCTGGCTCCCCAATCATTAACTTTCCACTCCCCCCATATCATTGACTTGCTCTTCCCCCCATCAGACCGAAGCTTAGCGATTGAGCCTATGAAGGAGCAGAACGCTCGAGTGCATTTCCCCCCCCCCCCTTCCATAAATTTCCCAAAGTGACACGCATGGCATGTTCCCAGAAATACCGATAGCTTTAGCTTTAGAAGAGTGGGAAGAGCAATGTGATCGATTGCTAAATGGAGCATATTGGTGAAATGAATGTACTAACTCAAATCCTCTCCCTTCTACTGGAACGTCCTCGCAATGCATCGCTTGTCTCAGTAAACGCATTACTCGTGAAGTGAACTATCGCAACAAGAAGCTGGTTAGATGATGGTATTGCTAGGATGCTAGAGCTCGCAGGGACAGTTGCATATAATTGTGTTATTTTATAATGATTAATAGTTACTAGCTTCTATGCAACACATAGATTATCATGGCTCTTATTAAACGGTCAGTGGCGGATCGAGCCATTCAGGAAGTGCCGATCTACCCAATTAATTTTGCTGATCAGTGGAAAAGGCATCTGGTCAAATTAACCAACTTTGATAGGAAGTTCTTGCTGTCGAATTTCAACGCGTTGGAAACACGAAAGACGAGGAAAGGCGTTGTTCCATGTCCCAGTGGATTCAGGGGCAGAACCAGACACCTTCATATGGGACACTTGTTTGGAGTGCCACGAGTTGAGAGCGTTAGGCGTCATAAGCGGACATAATACCGGTGGCGCCGCTCTGGTGGTGGGTTTGTGAAGGAACACCACCAAAGTGGGCTTGCTTTTATTAATGCTATATTCTGGTTCTAGACGAGGTGCAAGTAATTTCCAATGGTCCAATTTGAACAACATTGAAACAACCTCTCTTATGATGTGTAGTTTGTTTTATTAGCAAATCATTTCACCCTGTCACTTTGCCCTTACATTGAAATGGAGCAATTGGCCACTCAACATCTTGTGATAAACACGTGTCATACATCTTCTGCGTCACGTCCTGACAATTTCAAATGTTCTTAACTAAACGAAAATCGAACGTGCTTCATTTTTATATCATCTTGAATAATTTTCATGAAGGTTTAACCCTGTCACTTTTCCACTCAATTCCAGAATTTGTGTCCCAAATTATCACATTGCATCACATTATATTGTATATCAGATGTTCTACATTATCAAATTCATTTCCAATGGTCTTAAATAAACAGGCATAAAATCCGCTGCCTGATGATGCCATACTCGACTACTGTTATAGTTTTCTAACCCTGTCATTTTGCAGTAAATTCCAGGATTTGCATATCGAATTATCGCATTATATTCCTTTAAATTGCATATCAGATGTTCTACATACCGAATTAATTTTCAATGGTCTTAAATAAACCGGCATAAAATCCGCTGCCTTCTGATGCCATACTCGACTACTTTTATAGATATCTAACCCTGTTATTTTTGCACTCAATTCCAGGATTTGTGTTTCAAATTATCACATTGTATTACTTTTAATTGTATATCAGATGTTCTACATTAGCGAATTAATTTCCAATGTTCTCAAATAGACCGGCGTAAAATCAACTGCCTTCTGATGCCATACTCGACTACTTTTATAGATGTCTAACCCTGTCACTTTTTACCTTTTGACATGAAGCTTTGCGACATTATTGACGTTCTGGCATGGCTCGATGCATGTCAAGCGCCGACGGTTGCTGCCTAGAGGATCCGTAGGGCCGCCGAGCGGTGGCACGATAGAAAGTGAAGTTGCGCCCTTCAACAATACTAAGCAACATCGGCTCTGCCACGCCAAAATGGTGCAGGAGAAATTTACGGTTGTAGATGCATTCTTTCCCTTCAACGCCCATAAGCGTAATGTTCTTAAACAATTTCGCCAAAATCTGTCGGCCTCAACTCTAATGGTGGCGGAACTCATGCCAGGCACATCGTCTATCGTTTAAAATATGAAAATATGCCTGTAACTTTGGCGTTGGGGCCCATTAACATTCAGGGAATAAGAATCCCGCGCCCCGCCATGCTATGAATGGCGGGCGGTTGGTGACGTGCCGGAGGCGGCCGGCGGCCGGCCGTCTATGGTGGAAAATAGTTCAAAAAGGAAATACGGAAAGTAACAATATGCGAAATAGGTCACTGCAAGTGGCAATACAATTGACGTCCGAAGGCAGGCTAACTTTCATAAATGCACTTCGCATTATATTTTATGGAGACAGAGTCTCATAAATTGTAACTATATTCTTCGCGCACACCCTAGTGAGCATCCGGGACAGCTTGTCAGGGGCGCATGTTTCAGAGTTCTTGAATGGCACCTGTTTTCTTTCTTTACTGGAGATCCCCTCGATGTCCGCAGGAACATTGCGGCTGACGCCTAACGGAATGTCACGTGGGTGTACTCGAGCGTCATGGAGAGGAGCCTTCGGCTAAACAAAAATACAAGGGGGAGGCAGGATACACTGGAGCATCCTTGGGTGGCGTGGGAATTCCATGCCACCTCTTGGATTCGTCCTTGTCTGGATCTATCAGTGACTGCAATGGCAAGCAATGCAGATGTCAATTTCAGCTCATAATGCTCAATATCTATCGACAGCGCGACCCGGAAGCTTGGGGCAATGTCCATGGGCCGGGACTCGCGCGTGGAGGGGGCAGAGGGGGCAGCGTCCCCCCATACACTTCGAGTCAGTTCCCTTGGCAATGCGATGGACATTCAGATGAGTAATGTTTCGCCGGATCGGACGCTGACACAGTCCGAGTGCGTCAAGGCCGATGGGCGAAGCCAATTCAGCTTGCGCACGCGCTTAACTTTTTTCCGCTTTACATACTAGCCTGTACCCCAACGTAGAAATCATCAATATGTCCAGACATTTATTGTCGACTTGATATTGTCTGGTACCAGACAATATCAAGATTGTCTGGTACCAGAATATTTCAATATTACCCGGGACTCACGATTCGTGCCTAATTTTTTTTTTTAGAGAATCGGGTTACTCCCATTCATCGATGGACAATGTCAAAATTCTTTCGATTTTGATTCTGATTCGCTATGCATTTTTAACACGCGCCCTGGAGGGCCTCTGAGAATTACGCGCACTGGAGGGGGGGGGGGGCGGATTCCGCCCCCCCCCCTAAGATCTCGGCTCCTAGTAAAGCTGGAGGAACGAAATCCGTAAGGTGGATGGGCACGGTAGTAATCTCTATTGTGTGCAATTTTCGTGAGCTTAGGTCAATATCTTCAAGGTCAAATGAGGTCAGATTGGCAAAATTTTCCGGTTTTGCGTGGCTTGGCTTGTCATCGTTATGGATCGCTGTGATTGTGTTTAAATGCTAAAAAATGGGCATCAATGATGTTTTGGACATTACTAATGATGCAATGCAGATGATAGACCCAACATTTGACCTCAGGTCACCTATATAGCACCACTTTATCCGGTGAGTTACCTGTTCCAGTTACCGGAACCGCCCGCCCGCCCGACTGCTCCGTCGGGCAGCTCGGAGCAATCGGCTTCGTGAAGAAGGGAGTGAAGTACATGAATAAAGTATGGAAACGCAATGACAAACAGTACAAATGACAACCAGTAGTGCATTTATGGCAACATTCCAGTTGATCAAGTTTGGTTCCATTAACCTGTCATGAACTTGACCTGACTTGACCTTGGTGACCTAACATGACCTGGAAACTATACAGCATATCAATATGCATCAAACAAGTCCCTAGTGTTGCCTAGAACACTTCTCTTTTGTCAGTATACTGGGAGCGCATCTGCGCCGACTTTTGTGGTCTGGCGCTATAACATTTTTTTAGTTTAGCGCCCCCTAACTTGAGAAAAAAAAATTCGGGCGATTTCCATTTTTCTTCCTTTAAACGACGCGCTGTTCATTTTTAAGCAGGTACACCGAAAATCGCGTATATCGACCGGTAAAATCTGCAGTTATTTGCGAAAAACCGGAGGGGTGGGCGGATTTCGCCCCCCCCCCCTCCAGTGCGCGTGTTAACAAAGGAATCGATTCTGAGTCGGACTCCAAGCTGTTCAAGTAGCGATTCAGTAATCACTAATCTCTGAAATACGCATGCCAAATGAAGTTATGTGGTGGTGTAGCATTAAATCAGACAGCCGACTACTATGGTTATTTCTGACTCGCTATGATCAATCACCAACTAACACCCCAAAATCCGTTTTGAGTTCAGGTGCTATGTCGAAAAATACTCTTAAAAGCCATTGCAGCGGTGGAATGAAAGCACAAAAGGTGGAAAGCACAATCTTAGAAGAGATTATGATTTCCAACATAGATACAGTGAAATTTGCTGTTAGGAAAAATTGACTTTTGATTCTAAGGAGTTTTAACCGTGACTGCTATTTTGAGACTAGACTTGGGAAGATGCAGTGGCACATTTCAAGGCTATGGTAAGATAGCCCAGAACAAAAGTTTGCTCAGCTGGTTATCATGTTCAAACCAAATAGGCAAATTCTGGGCCACTGCCATCAGCATGTTCTCTACAAACGAAAAAGCGAAATATGCTGGCGTGTCTCCAGCCTGGTGTAATATCACGGCACTGCACAGTTGCAAAATCGCGAATTAAGACAGTGTATTTGTAATTTCTTCCCAATAATGGATACAGTTTTTAGTAAAATCGATGCCAGTCTATGAATGCATTCCCAGATTTACAGGATTATGCTGACAGGATATGCTCTTGCCCCTGCATGAAAATATCTTTAGCTGATTTTCCACTCCATGCTTTTTAAAACCATGAGTTCTGATCATGCTTTTATATGCAATCCGCTTTCAACGTTGTTAACCTTACCAGGAAGCCCCAATGGCATGAAGATAGCAAATAATTAGTGAGCTTGCATCTAAAACCTTAAATGTAAGCTATGTGTGTCTCTACTTTCTAGTTTCCGCGCTTTATGCTGAATTGTATGCCAAATCGTTTAACACCTGGAGATTCTGCATGCACATATCAATGGAGACTTCGAAACATACATTTTGTCTCATCTCATGCAAAAAAGCATGCTCTGTAACTTTTCAGTGCATTCTGGGTATAACCAGGACAACAGTACGCTTCTTAAAAATTTTGGACATGATTGAACCATCTCGCAGATGGTTGGAAGAAAACCTTTTTTGTTGTTCCTAGATTTTTGGCATCCAAAACATTACCCTCTTCAGACATTTTTTTCCCTCATTTGGAGGTATGATGGTTCTGCTTGACAGTTAACTGCTCCGTGACAGCATGCTCACGATTCACTGGAATGTTCAATCTGAGATTCTGGTATCACAAGTTTGAAGAAAAATATCCTCTCCACATTCAACCCCACATAAATTGTCCTTTCCTGGCCCAGGATGTCAAAGTATAAATATTTTCTGATGCCGCTTGACAAGAGGATTTCAAAAATATTTTCTGGACATGATATATTAGATGAGGAAAAGTCGGACCAAGTTGTTTTTATCTGGCCATGGTGATGCACAATAGATGCAGCATTGTATAAAATATTGGTGATGCAGCATAATATGCCAGCAATAGCAGAGAGGTCTATCAACGTTATCAGAACGATCAGGCTTGTAGCGAGCTGAAAACACTGGATCAACCGACTTATAGGGCACTCAAGAAATAGGGAAATAATGATGGCTCATTATGTAATAGGAACTCGAGTCGAGGGTCTCGTGTCTGTTTTCCAGGGTCCTTAGTAATAGATGTAGGGGATATGTTAGGAATAATGATGGGAAGTGTGTGTGTGTGTGGATGGGGTGGGGGGGGGGGGGGGTGCAACAACAGTAATTGTACACATATTTTATGAATGATGTAGGAAGAGGTAAAACTGAGGAAACATTAAGCCAGTACAGGGCTCTGATAGGTCGGTTAGCAGAAAGAAGGAAGAGAGGAGTGGTAACATCCATCCTCCCGAGGGTAAGCACGAGTGTAGAATGGTATTCAAGGGTCATTGGACTGAATACCAGGTTGGCCAAGATTTCCAAGGACCATGAAATTAAGTTCTTAGATCTATGGGGGATTTTTGGTAAGACTGAAAAGTTTTCATTATGTGGGCTACATCTTAGCATGAAAGGAGTGGAACTGCCCAGCAATAGGTACGAGGAGGCTCTGAGTATGGTTCAGTTGCAAGCAAGGAAATGGATAGTTTGTCATGGTTTTATGTAAATGCCGGAAGTGTCAGGAACATAATTGGGGAACTGCATGCATATATGTCGTGTAAAAAGCTAGATTTGTGATGCATAACTGAGGCATGGGTTAATTCAATCATTTTTGAAGATAACTTCCAAATTTGAACTGATAGGTTACAGCATGCATGCCCATCAAAGGAAGGTAAGAATAGGAGGTGGGATGCCCTTGCATGAGAGACAAGTAATTAAATGCCATACCATAGAGAATAGTGTACATAGAGGAGTAGAATCCTTGTGGGTAGATATCATCCAGAAGAATGGAGCAACATTAAGGATTGAGGCATTCTATAGGCCATCAGACCATAGTAAGAATACTGATAGGTTGATGCAGAAAGATATAAATAGGAGAGTGTATAGGATAACTCTATTGTTGTGGACTTCAATATAACGGTGATGGGACACAAAACTAGATGTATAAACAAATCAGGAAGAAGTTGCCTGGCCTAGTTTGATGTTTTTTTTTCTGAAATGATACATGAACCTACAAAGGGAAATGATATGTTAGAACTAGTGCTTATACAATTAGCAAATTGGGCGCAAATTGTAAATATAGGAGAGACCTTCGTAACTAGTATTCACAACATTATTGCCTTTTCCTTACATATTGGAAGTGTAGCAATCAATACAAATGAATTCCAATTTTTGCCAAATAATTTATTTTCTGGAGAAAATCCACAGGGAGAGTTATTGATGGGCTTAGATGCTTACAAAATGTGGGAATGGCTAAAGACAAGCTGTTTCTAGGTGAGGATAGGTTCATTCCTAATAGGGACATTAAGTTAAACTTTAAACGCCCCTCACGGGTAACCCCGGAAGTAAGGTATTTACCGGAGTAAAAAAGCAGGCATGTAAGAAACCGAGAGATTTTAACTCTGAGTAAATCTTATAATTATCTAGAAAAGCTATAAATAAAGTTAGGTGTGCTAGACTAACTTGCACATACAGCTAGAAAATTTAGGTGTGCTATTGTGCATCTAAAAGACTGGCTACACTTAAATTAGGTTGGATTGAAGCATGGTGAATGGGAGGGAAAGGAAGTGTAGTGTTTAATGGATGTAAATCTGAATGGAAGGATCTGAGTGGAGTACTATAGGGCTCTGATCTAGGTCCAATTCGCTTCATAGTCTTTGCGAATAACATTGAGGTATGCCTGAGGAATAGGGTGTTCAAATTTGCTGAGGACATCAAGCTGGTAGGGGTCGCTATCAGTAGTGACCATCTATTAATATTCAACCATATTTGCAGGTCTTAAAAGCCCATGCAATAGTGTAATCATCTACAATAGCAGAACCGAGTTAGTTCAGCCAAAGTTTCTGTAAATACTCGGCTCCGTCACCAAGGCCTTGACCAAACACCTTGTCTAGTCATAGCCTAAATTGGAGCTGTACTGGCTATCGCAGAACTTCTATAGGAAAAGGGGTGCTAAGTCTGTGAAAAGACCAAGGACCAGTGGCGGAATCAAGACGGCATCTGAGGAAATGTGCTCCCCTCCGGTAAAGATGTGGCTTCTCTTCAACTAAAAAATGGCCTCTATTTAACACTCGCACGTCCGGCGGTCCGCGCCAACTTCGCATGTCCGGGGGGGCAGATGTCAAATTCGACCAGATCGGGTGGGACCATCAGATATTGGCATATATCTCAGGACCTGTAACAGGTAGAAACAAACTGCAAATGCTATTCGACAGCCCTTGAAATGTGCTATCGACATACGCTGTGTAATTTAAGGTCAGGTCAACAATGTTTCGGGTCACCGAAACAATGACCTCAGGTCAAGGTCATTGGGTAGAGTAGGGAGGTCATGTAATATATCAATCGACACGTCTTGGCGATACAAGCACAATGACGGTAATTTCAGCCTTCTAGCTCAATGCATTGCGATATAATGCGCAGAAATGTGCTAGTGATTTCAGGTGACCTCAGCTGACCTTGGTGGGGCCACTGAGCAAAAATGTCAGCGATAGCATTGCGAATAGCTTCCAACTACACGCCATAACGGTTGGAGGTCATTCCGAGAGCAAATATGTAACCAGGAAACATTTGTATATTTTTCCATAGGCCTATAATGGGTATGCCATGGCCACGACCTGACCTCAGGTCAACGCTACGAAAAAACCGTGATATACATATTATAGATCCTGATAAGATCATGACGTGATATAAGTTTGAAATCTATCGCCCAATTATTGTGGGAGTGATGCCACCTAGAACTCGAAGGGACGTTAGGTCATTTCACCTGACCTGGTGACCTGACTTGAGATGACCCAGGATCAAAAATTTATGAGGATATGCGGAAAAGACCACTGAGCAGCCATGCGAGGTTTGGCCTTGCTAACCCGATTAGTATGGCGGCAAAGTAGGAAAAACCGCAGGGGGGCGGATATCCGCCCCCCCCCGGACGTGCGCGGGTTAAGACGCTGGGATGCACCCGCCCTTTCCAGCTGCAATGCGAATATCCCCCACGAAACCATGGTAGGCAGGTCCAAGTCCGTATTTGTAATATATAATTTCATATTAAATAGGGAAAATGACAATTTAACATTCGTAGAGTACCAAATCCGGGGGCCCAGACCCCTCCTGCCGACCCACCCGGGATCTGCAGCCATGCCTCGCTCCATGGGTTTCTCAGCCCATGGCACCATTCGTAGAAAGTCATCCGAAAAAATGGCGCTTCTCCAGAACAAATCCCTCTCCCAGATCCCAGACCAACAAATTTTGTAATCTATCCCTGCCTAAAAATTCGCCAAGAGGGGCCATGATTTCAAAGTGCACCGGCGGCCATCCAGGAAGGGAGCCAAACCGTCCGTAAGGACGCCAACCCGGACTAAGCTTCCTTAAAATGGCACTTTTGGTCGAAAACTTCGAAGGAATGCACTCGAGGGACTGGTACTACGTCAGTCAGGGTTCGTGATGACACACATAAACGTTGCCAGCGGCTGAGAGGTGGAGGCTCAAACCAGGGGCGCTCCTGCAAGGAGCGTACTTAGAAATTCACCAAGAGGACATGACCTGAAAGGGTGCGAATGCCAAGTAGGAGGGACGCCGTCCTCGATCAGATTCGAAGGCTCGATCAGATTGATGCATTTTTTAGGGTGGGTGCTGGTGGTCTTGAGCCTCCCAGAGATCCAATTTTATTGA
Organism: Ashinkailepas kermadecensis; assembly: GCA_034440615.1. Lineage (NCBI taxonomy): Eukaryota > Metazoa > Arthropoda > Thecostraca > Neolepadidae > Ashinkailepas > Ashinkailepas kermadecensis. Next base: position 113,148 of record JAOTOM010003693.1, on the reverse strand, counting down.
AGCATGGCGCGTTTTAGGTCGATTAATTCAAGGAGAGTAAACTCGAGGGTACTAAAGAGGGGCGTCGCCGGCCAGTCAGAGGGCACCGTTGGCCTGACCGAGGGATTTCGCCGACTTATGCGGAGAGCGCAAACACCTCCGAAGGGGAGGGCATCGTCCAGTCAGAGCTAAAAAAAACCTTCGGTGGTCGCCGACAAGATACAATTCTGGGAAATTGGTCGCCGATCAGGTACGGGTTCAATGGGGGGGGGCGTAGAACGGGCGGCCCTCCATCGGGATTGGATAACATAAAATTTCCGAAACGTTCTTTTTCGTGATTGCCCCATTTTGAAGATCTGTCTGCCTTCCAGCCTTTCATCGATTTTTTTCCTCAGCAATAGGTGTCGCATGGCGCCCTGAATGCATTTTGGCGCACCAAAATGAGTGTCCTCCTGCCGATAGGATATTCTAAATATGTCACCGCCGCATGCAGGGAAGAGTCTGAGAGACTGTCTGTAAGTCATTTGTTCATTGACTGTGCAGATGGACAAAGTCGCTCGGAGACAGTGGAGGATGAATACAATTTGCGCGAAGATAGCTAAGGATGACAATGTGGAGTTTGGCACATACAATTGAATAATCCCAAGCAATCTTTAGCAATCTGACATCAATTGCTCGCAATCTTGCACCGTGTATATAAGAGATGAAATGTCGAGTCCAATATGAATACTTATAATTCCCATTAACTGTTATCTTAAATCATGTTGCACACAAAACAACCAAGTTGTATTCATTACTGACAGGTACAGTACTTCTACACGTGAATGGTAGTAACCGAAACCGGCCGCCCCTTTGCTTAAGATCTTCTTAAGCACATTTCTCAGCTGGGTACATTTTGTGGAAGAAACATGAAAACACGCTGATGTGAATGGTATCCTGGTCTAAATGAATGTCGGTGGTGCATTTCTAAATAGCATCGTTCAGGACAAATTATTTGTGCCGCCAGAGCTGTGACCTCGATACCGTGCAGCCGATACCAAACCCCAGTACCTCGGCGCCCCGCCGCCGTCGTTAGATGTTAGATGCCAGCTGTCATGCGGTGATGTAACCGAGTGTCGCTATTGTCAGGCGCTGTGTCGCCAGATCAGAGGCCGCAGTACCGTGCCTCTGCCAGTCAGCCGATTGTTGTTCACCAGCGTCCGGTGAAATGCTGATGCAGCTCACGTGTGCGGCGCCAGGCCGACGCGAGCCTGGGCGAAGGTGCAGTCTCAGCATCCGTTCCCAAGCGAGGTTCTATCTCTGGATGTTACCAGAGACGATTCTGAGCTGACATGGTCTGTCTCTGATGTCGCAGAGATAGCGCGCCCGCCTGCTGGCGAACCTTTCTTCTCGGGCCAGTTCACTGGCCTGTGCGCGCAGACCAGGTGACTATGACGTATTGCGGGTTGATCACGTGGTACGGGCGTTGCCTGAGGTTACTTAGTGACTGAGCCGCGGGGGAGGCTCTCTTTCTCTTGTCGACGAAGGTTCGGGGCGGAAGGACGCCACTCGCGGGCGGCTTGGCCAGCTGGCCAGCCGCTCTGGCTCACCACTGGTGGTATGTCTGATACGTCTGTTGAGATGTAGATCGACAGAGAAGTTGTTGCACCTGTCTGACGAGATGAAAAGCTATTGTATCAACGCCCATATCATGCTGCGCCACTAATGACTGATCTTCATGGTCGCTGACTGATAGCACAATAAAAGTGCTGGCTTTGGAGGTGCGTGTCAAGATGTGAGATCAGAGCACGGAGATGAAAGCTCAGAGCCATTTAATGATTACTCTCGGGGTTTTAAATATCGCAAACGCTGAGGTACCCTAGACTATCTACGACCCGAAAATGAAGGTTTACCCCATAAGTGAGGGGGGTGAAAAACCTTTTCTACACCATCGTCAGGAGTGATGAAAAAGCTCCAGCTGAAAAAAAAATTGAAAAAGGCACGCGGGAAAAAGCGTGCAAAAAGACACGTGGAATGCAGAAAAGCCTCCTCAGTGGTGCAGACACTCACAGAAACTCCAAACAAAAAACAAACTATGTCAAGAAGGAATTATCTGAGGAAGCCCGAGCCATGTGTGCATATACATATCGATACATACATACACTCACGCACATTTATAGACATATATCCAATATAACGAGTAATACATTCTATATATAATTTATGTGGTGTATATTTGATGTGATATACCAAGACGTCGTTTGCGTGTTTAGTTGCGGCCGGAGATTACATATCAGTAGAGAATCGAGGACCTTCAGATCAACGTTGTCCCTGGCTGTTGCTAGAATTTCTACTTTGAAGTTTGTGTTAGTGTCACTGTGTTCCATGTTAGAATGTCTGTCGATCACGTGTTCGCCTAAAGGTGTGCATGCTGTTCGAAGTCTGGCATCTCCTAAGTGCTCATTGTACCTATCCCTGGTGCTACGTTTGGTTTCACCGACATAAAATGTTCCAAGACAGCGATTGCACGTTATTTTGTAAGCTACGTTGTTTCGTGTGCATCTACCTTTGAGCCCGTTGATACAGGTGTGGCACGTTCTCCTACCAGCAGAGCATGGCGGCATTTCCAGGGATGAGCGGACCAGGTAAGATTTCAGCATAGGTCCGCTAGCCCAGGCTACCCTAACATGGTTTAGATGAGACGATCGGATGGCTGCGTTTACCTGTCGACATAGTTGGTCATCGACAAAAGGAAGTCTCATGTAAACATAGTTCGGATTGCTACGCGCTCCATGCTGACGTTTTCTACCTATCCTACTACTGTTGTGAGGATGAACAGCACGAGCGGCGGAGTGTACCCGATGTGCTGGGTATCCGTTTTCCAGGAAAAGAGTCGTCATCTTCGCAAGGCTCCGCTCGCATGAAATAGTATCGGAGGAGACTCGTGCTGCTCTCCTCATTTGGTAATAATGGTGCATATCCAGGTATGTTTGGCAAAAAGGATGCTCGAACCAAGCATCATTTTGTCAAGCATAACTCCACACATCTGGACATGTTCCATAATGTTTCTACAGTGCCCCAAAATTCTAGCACAATTATTATAGTTTCAAATCTGACAAAATAACATGCATGTATTCATTTCGCACTGGATTGCGATGCCGAAGACCGATATCCTGGCCAGAGTAGGAGCAAACTGCTCCCGGTAAATATTTTAAATGTTCATGATCCTCATGTTTGTTCTTGGTGCGCTTGCGAATGTTCTGCTGGGCTCCTGAACACGAACATCCTTTGTGGCCGCAAAACGCTTCCCCTTATTATTATTTTATTTAGCCCTGCGTCCAATGCTCCTAATTACGGCACTCGTACTGGTTATGTAATACCACTACGGGAACATATTGCTTGCAACTCGGGTGGCCGCAGCCTTATTCCAGACCCGGCTCCCATTGGCGTAATGTTACTGGGATAAACTTTCGGTGCATGGGTGTTGTTTTGTGTGATTTTGAGGTGGCAAGTGCCCCCTCAATGTTGACTTTCCCCAAAACAATTCCAACTTTAACATGGTACCCTGTTGAGTACCCCCTCCCCCCCCCCCAATCCATTTGCGTCCGCCCATTTCCTCTATGTATTGTGCGTCCCCAATAATTTTCAGAAGTTAGCGCTCCTGTTTCGGAGGTTGGAGTGGAGGGCGAGGAGGCTGATCCCAATCCAGGATTCTCCCAAAGTTTTCAATTTGAAGTCTTTGGTAGGCGGAGCTGGTGGAGAAATTGGAGGCGGCGTCACGGTCCGGTCTAGGGCCCTGGTCAGAGCGATCTTGTGACGCGTCTCTTCACTGAAGGAATGTATCTGCTACGAACCAAGGTTTGTAAGATTGTAACTTTTTTGTCCCCTGGGGATGAATTTGAGGTTCGAGGCAACACTAATAAGAGCTTGCTGTGCAAACCATAATCACTCGGCCTCCGTGGAGGCTGCAAATTCCAGTTCAAATTAGGACTACCCGCCGGAAGTTTGGCATGATATTAAAGCCCTCGCGACACGACAGATGGCCAGGGAGTCTCCGGAGTAGGCCAGAGAGGCTCGATATTAGTGATGTGAAAGTTACGATTGGACTACTCATTCCAACTGTCGCACTCAGGTTCCATCTAGCCTGAATCGGGCAACTGACTTGATGTTTGCCTGGTCTTCCTAAAATATTAATCCCCTGAAAATGTTTGGTATGGATTATTAATGGAATCGGTACATTGGCATTATAATTTTTTGGTAGCCTTACATTGTTCTCGAGCTAAGAAGCTGTGATAAAAATTAGCGCATAACACATGCAAAAATACTGCAGATAAAACTCAGTTGATGCTGTTTGGTAGTCAACGTAACGTTCGTATTGTCCCTAACTTCAGTGTAAAATTGCACGGTCAACATCGCGCCCTGTGCCTGGTAGCAAAAACCTCGGTCTCGCCTTTGGTCACTCTAAGCTGGAATTGTCATGTCTCTATCATAGCCTGTCGTTGCTACTTGGTAGGTCTATCACATCTGAAGCACTCCTTGCCTCCTAGCGTCATTACGACGCTTGTGGATGCATTCGTTCTGTCGCAAGTCCGTTACTGCTTCACAATGTATGGCAACGGTACTCAGACCAACCTCTCCCGGATTCAAAACGTCTTGAACTATTCAGCTCAAGTGGGGGGTGTTCATATATTCCAACGTTCATAATTTTCAACGTTCCTAATTTCCAAATTGGAATTTAACTTTCAAAAATGTGAAGTCAACTTCCAAAGCAGCTTGAATGGGAGACATTCATATTTTCCAAAGTTCATGATTCCCAAATTGGAAGTTCATTTCCAAAACTTGGAAACTAGCTTCCAAATTGAAAGTTAACTTCCGAAAATTGGAAGGTAACTTCCAAAAGTCGGAGGGTTATGTTATATTAGGTTAGGTTTGGTTCCTATCCCGAATACATTTGACGTTCACTTTAAAATTCCGCAAGCCAACTTTCAGTTTGGAAGCTAACTTCCAAATTGGAAGCATGAACTTTTAAAATGTGAACGCCTCCTATCCGGACTGCTTATGAAGCTCAATTCCAACTTTTGGAAACGAACTTTCAATTTGGAAGTTATGAACGTTGGAAGTTATGAACTTCGTAAGATATCATACGTCGCACTCAATGTCATATTTCGTCACAGAATGTTTGATAGCTGGTCATCGGCGGAGGGTCTTGTGAAGCACTGCACTGACACTGACCTAACACTGACACAAAAGGTGCGGCACACTGGCAAGCCTGAGGAGCTCGCCAGTAAGTTTCCAATTGTTGGAGAGACCCACGTAAGATCCATGATACAGGACGGAGATCTGTACGTGCCTCGATGTAGAATCGAGATGGGAAATGGCGCTTTTCCTGCCGGGCTGCAGAGCAGTACAAGGCCCTGCCACCTGCTCTGGGACTGCTGACTGTGCCGCAATCTGGGCCTGCCTTGATGCGCCTTATGTCGCAGAGGTTACCGTGGATGGCCGATGTATCTGTATGCGTTCGTGTGGTGCTAGAATGTTTGATTTTTTTAAAGCCACGGCTCCTGCTCACTGTACCATATTTTACTCGTAATGACTACTGGCTGTAATAGCCAAGAGTCTACCTTGGATCGTCCTAATACAAGTCTTTGTCTTTGAAGGTTCCCGACGTAAAGCATTGTCATTCAATTTTGCTCCCGACGTAAAACAGTGTTTCAACTGATGCAGAATGCATGCGGGATACACACCAAAAGATCGCCCATTTGCCACCCGAGACGGATGGCGAGTGCTGACTGTGGCGAGAGATCTGTGGTCAGCTGGCCACGCTCCATCCGTGCTGACTGTGGCGTGAGTATCTGTGGTCAGCTGGCCACGCGCCATCCGTGCTGACTGTGGCGAGATATCTGTGGTCAGCTGGCCACGCTCCATCCGTGCTGACTGTGGCGTGAGTATCTGTGGTCAGCTGGCCACGCGCCATCCGTGCTGACTGTGGCGAGAGATCTGTGGTCAGCTGGCCACGCTCCATCCGTGCTGACTGTGGCGTGAGTATCTGTGGTCAGCTGGCCACGCGCCATATGTGCTGACTGTGGCGTGAGGATCTGTGGTCAGCTGGCCACGCGCCATCCGTGCTGACTGCGGCGTGAGGATCTGTGGTCAGCTGGCGACGCGCCATCCGTGCTGACTGTGGCGTGAGGATCTGTGGTCAGCTGGCCACGCACCATCCGTGCTGACTGTGGCGATAGATCTGTGGTCAGCTGGCCACGCGCCATATGTGCTAACTGTGGCGAGAGATATGTGGTCAGCTGGCCACGCGCCATCCGTGCTGACTGTGGCGAGAGATCTGTTGTCAGCTGGCGACGCGCCAGGGTGTCGCTGCAAATCCCTGTCTTTGAACACAGATTGAAAGCACTTCAGAGGAGTATTTTGACGAAAGTTGTAAATCTCGAAATTAAAAGAGCAGATTTAGCCCTCAGTGGGAAAGCTGAGGAATTGAAGCGCTGTATTTTACTGTCAATCGATCTTGCAAGCTGCCTGGGAGTGGAAATAACTCCACGAACCACTTCTTTGAGCAAATGTTAATAACGACTCATGAAGAATACTGTAACAAAAACGGATACAATCGAAATCAAAAGAGCACACCTGACCATGAGGGAAACTAGAACGCGGAACACTGTAAGAAAAAGGTAGTACCGCTGCGGAAGCGTGATGTCCGGGCCTGGCTCGGGATTGCCCTCACTTTTCCCACTGGTGGCTCGAAAAAGAGCAATTTGTATACTAAGGAACAGAAGGCAGCCATTATTATCCTCAAAGCGACCGACAGCAAGTAAATATAACTAATCATGGTGTTCACTAGTCAGGCTTCAAATTGGTATTGACCGTATGCTAAATTATGGCACTGCATAGCTGGAACTGCAGCTCAAGAGGTAAAGTTCGGCTACTTCCAACGAAGGCGGCCGCATATTAATCGCGATGTTATCATCCACGCAAAGTTCCCAGATCAAGGTGACAGATCAATAACACCAACGAACCGTTCGTGCTGCTCAATTTGAATAGCAGGCATAGCCGTGTGTCCCAGAGCTTCATAGCCGGCATTACCGTGCATCCCAGAAAGTCATAGCAGACATAGCCATGTATCCCAAAACTTTAAAGCCGGCATAGCCGCGTGTCCCATAACCTTATAGCCGGCATAGCCGTACGTCCCATAACTTCATAGTCAGCATAGCCGTGCGTCCCATAACTTAACAGAAGTGAGATTATGGCACAGCTGGAAACAGTCCGAGTTTTGCTTTGTACTTGAATCACATGTAATGAACTGTGTTGATGGCTGTTGGTACATACCACGATGATGCGAATAAGTCTACTCTATGAATGAGACTGAAGCCATGGATACAGCGACCCAACATGTTCATCTGCGACACTTTGCATCATACATATTGGTAATGTCTGAACCGCACATATCTCTTCCCAGAATACGGACAAGCTATTGTAGTATATAGACGTTAGGTCGAATTCGAATGACAGGATCAATGGAAGAAAAGGAAGGCATGTCTGGCCTTAGTTCTCCTCTGGAACGTTGGATCGCTTCGCAGGGAAGACCAAATGAAAATACTACTTGCTTTGACGAAAGCCAAATTGGCTAAGGTCATTGAATAATTGAAACATTCTAAAGTGTGTCAACGCTATATAATTACGAAGTGATATGATATATTTGCAGCGGATTCTATATAGGTCGCTGTCGTCCAAACAATGATCCCTACAGGTCAATATCAAAATTAACACCTTCGCATCAGAAACATGTAGGTATGACAAAGTTTTTGGTCCGTTTCACTTATCGAAAGCATCAATATATCAAGTATATAGCATCGGCTTCCGAGAGCATCTATATCTTCCATTACACAAAGCATGGAACACCGTTTGCATAACAACTTCGTATTTCCATCTGGGATCAATTGATGGAGTGAATTGTTCGGAACACCGTAGCGATAATATTTATAGATCTATGGATCTGTGTCTGTGTGCCTGTGTTAGCAACATGGCATCCCAGCACAGTTTGAGGTACACATTCAGTTAGGTTTCTTGTTTTCGACCAATGTCCATGCAGCACAATCGCGTGCTCTCACTTTTAAATTCTGTTACATCGATATTACAATTGTATTCCCATCCCAGACATACAATAATCAATGCAGGAGCTTCCACTATGGCGCATATATATATATATATATATATATATATATATATATATATATATATATATATATATATATATATATATATATATATATATATATATCCTTAAGGCACATGCAGTATATGTCGTTCAATGACTTCCCCTGTCTATTGCGGTATGATGCAACTTCTATCTGCCGGTCTGAACTTTAATGTAGAAGTCGGGACAGTGAAAAAATATCATACTCTTCTTGCTGCCATTACAGCAGATGGCACCTGGCACCCATGGCACCCATGACTCTGGGTAGATGTTGCCGGTGCAAGATGCAGATGATATGGCTCCAGAATTACGAATAGCTTAATGCCACCGTGCCCTTTTGTGGTCAAGAGATTTTGCTACGAAAACGTCAAGAACGCTAAGAGCGCACCCGACCATTCCCGTTCTCTCCATGGCGGGCCAATGACGTTTTTGTGTTGCATTTTCAGATACCGTCACTCGGGCCGCACAAGTCTCACCATTAAGCATACGGTCTCCACCGCACAACAGCCGGTCCCTACTGTACAGCAGTCGGTCCCCATCGTACAGCAGCCGATCCCCACCGTACAGCAGCCGGTCCCCTCCGTACATCAGCCGGTCCCCTCCGTACATCAGTCGATCCTCTCGGTACAGCAGCCGGTTCCCTCCGTGCATCAGCCGGTCCCCACCGTACAGCAGCCGGTCCCCACTGTGCAGCAGCCGGTCCCCTCCGTACATCAGCCGGTCCCCTCCGTACATCAGCCGGTCCCCACCGTACAGCAGCCGGTCCCCACCGTACAATAGCCGGTCCCCACCGTACAGCAGCCGGTCCCCTCCGTACATCCGCCGGTCCCCACCGTACAGCAGCCGGTCCCCACTGTACAGCAGCCGGTCCCCACCGTACAGCAGCCGGTCCCCTCCGTACATCAGCCGGTCCCCACCGTACATCAGCCGGTTTCGACAGTTCAGCACCAGGAGAGTGGGGAGCCACTGGCGCGTTCCTCGCTGCGACCCCGGTCCGAGGCCCTCCTGACGGTCGGCAGCTCTAGCCTTTGTGTGTCCACACCGAGCGAGATGGATAACGTCGGCGGCCGTGATGGTCGTTCCAAAGTGGTTTGTCAGAGCCGATGGCGATAAATGCCCTGCGGGAACAATGCACCGCTTGGATTATTTATCACGTCGGGAGGACACCGCCTCGGCGCCGGTGTGCTGGCCTCCCGGCTGCCTCAGACTGATGGGAAGTTCGTCATTAGCCGCCGGCGAAGGCGGCGACATGCTGCATGCCGAGTTGCCGCTATTCATTTCGAGGAGGCTGATGGTCACTCTCCATTGTTGTAATCGAGACGAATACAGCGATACATGACGAATACCTAATCTTCATGGGGGGTGAACTTAAAAAGTGTTTTCCAGCATGCACCGAAGGCTTGTAGCTATGTCATCATAGATGACCGGCATCAAGTGTTTAGTGATTGTCAACTTTGAGTGTCAAGTGATTAACGACAAACGACCACGTTTTTTCCCGTGACTGGCAGAGGAGTGAGGAGCTTTCCTTCAGTAGTGCAGCTTTGCGGCGGTGGGAATTAACACGCGCCCTGGAGGGCCTCTGAGAATTACGCGCACTGGAGGGGGGGGGGGATTCCGCCCCCCCCCCTAAGATCTCGGCTCCTAGTAAAGCTGGAGGAACGAAATTCGCAGAGTGGATGGGCACGGTAGGGAACTCTATTGTGTGCAATTTTCGTGACCTTAGGTCAATATCTTCAAGGTCAAATGAGGTCAGATTGGCAAAATTTTCCGGTTTTGCGTGGCTTGGCTTGTCATCGTTATGGATCGCTGTGATTGTGTTTAAATACTCAAAAATGGGCATCAATGATGTTTTGGACATTACTAATGATACAATGCAGATGATAGACCCAACATTTGACCTCAGGTCACCTATATAGCACCACTTTATCAGGTCAGTTACCTGTTCCAGTTATCGGAACCGGCCGCCCGCCCGACTGCTCCGTCGGGCAGCTCGGAGCAATCGGCTTCGTGAAGAAGGGAGTGAAGTACATGAATAAAGTATGGAAACGCAATGACAAACAGTACAAATGACAACCAGTAGTGCATTTATGGCAACATTCTAGTCGATCAAGTTTGGTTCCATTAAGGCGTCTATGTACGTGGTTCAGCACCCAGTCACCCATCAGAGCCAAGTCAATACGCGATGCTTTCTTGGCTGAGTTTACGACGTCTTCATCCGACCAAGACCAACTGACGTGCCCCGGAACGTCGTCAGGTTTCCATGGAAGCGGAACAAAAAACAGAATCGTTACGGACTTAGAGCTTCGCATCAGGGGCAGCGCCTGAAATAGTAAGAATCGCGTTGAGGAGCGAGTGGCCGATTTGTCTAATGCTAACATGGGACACGGAGTGACAAAGCCATCAATGCTCTGACTGGTGCTAAGTAGCTGCGAAGCCGCCAGGATAGCTCAGCTGGTTAGAGCGCTGGCCTGCGCTAGTCTCCCCTGCCATGACAAGGCAGGGTTCGCGTCGCTTCACGCGCTCACATTTAGCCCCCGGCTAGGAGGTTCAGTTGGAAACTGGCCCGATAAGGCAGGTGACGAGCTACCATGGCGGCCGTGTCGGTGTATTGACGGCGCGTTAAACTTTCTGTAAAAATTATGCCGTTGAACTATAATGCATGGATGGGGTGGTGGGACCAGGATTCACGCAACAAACTCTGCTTAGCAATGGGACCCTGGTTCGTGAAGCCACCACAGCAACAATTCGTACTAAATTAAAAAAAAGAAGTGAAACGTTCGTTCGATAAAAACAACTTATAATTCCATGAAGATAATACCAGTTGTGGGATTGTGCGAATGAGATCCCTAATCCAGAGCTGGTGAAATATCTGGCCTGCCCATGGGACACAGTCAGCAAGCTTTAGATTAAAGATCATAAGTTCGAAGTTAGTTTTTCGTTTGGATGCTGCCACATCGCATAGTCTCATGTTTGTAATGCAACGTTCCTCAGAATCCTGAAGTGAACTTTCCAATGGGTCGAAAATGTGGTGCGATGTTATTTTTGTACAACCAAAATACAAACATCACAAGCGATCCCTCAAAAACACATACGCAGACATTACCAACCTAAACACATCGCAGACTCATGAATCTCAACATGGACACATCCACTATCGAAACCAAATGGCGTCACCACTGATCATAAGCAACAATACGTCATGCGATCCAGCTACCCAGTACCGCTCAAATAGATATCATATATCACCACAGACGTAACACAGGAGGCTGTGCACCACCACCACTTAGTGCACACATCGGCAGCACGTCCACCACACTCAGCCGATGTCTTACCATGCACCTGCTGGGTGGCGGTGCACTAGCGCATGGCCAGCAGCAGCGGTGGGCGGTGTCTTCCTCATCACCGGCTGAGCGGTGGAGGGTGTATTCCTCATCACCGACGGAGCGGTGGGCAGTGTCTGCCTCATCATCGGCTGAGCGGTGGGCGGTGTCTGCCTCATCACCGGCTGAGCGGTTGGCGGTGTCTACCTCATCACCGTCTGGGTGGTGAGCGGTGTCTGCCTCATCACCGGCTGAGCGGTGGGCGGTGTCTACCTCATCACCGGCTGGGTGGTGAGCGGTGTCTGCCTCATCATCGGCTGAGCGGTCGGCGGTGTCTACCTCATCACCGGCTGAGCGGTCGGCGGTGTCTACCTCATCACCGTCTGGGTGGTGAGCGGTGTCTGCCTCATCACCGGCTGAGCGGTGGGCGGTGTCTACCTCATCACCGGCTGGGTGGTGAGCGGTGTCTGCCTCATCACCGGCTGAGCGGTGGGCGGTGTCTTCCTCATCACCGGCTGAGCGGTCGGCGGTGTCTACCTCATCACCGTCTGGGTGGTGAGCGGTGTCTGCCTCATCACCGGCTGAGCGGTGGGCGGTGTCTACCTCATCACCGGCTGGGTGGTGAGCGGTGTCTGCCTCATCACCGGCTGAGCGGTGGGCAGTGTCTGCCTCATCACCGGCTGGGTGGTGAACGGTGTCTGCCTCATCACCGGCAGGGTGGTGAGCGGTCTCTGCCTCATCACCGGCTGAGTGGTGGGCGGTGTCTACCTCATCACCGGCTGGGCGGTGGGCGGTGTCTGCCTCATCACCGGCTGAGCGGTGGGCGGTTTCTGCCGCATCACCGGCTGGGCGGTGGGCGGTGTCTACCTCATCACCGGCTGGGTGGTGAACGGTGTCTGCCTCATCACCGGCAGGGTGGTGAGCGGTCTCTGCCTCATCACCGGCTGAGTGGTGGGCGGTGTCTACCTCATCACCGGCTGGGCGGTGGGCGGTGTCTGCCTCATCACCGGCTGGGCGGTGGGCGGTGTCTACCTCATCACCGGCTGGACGGTGGGCGGTGTCTGCCTCATCACCGGCTGAGCGGTGGGCGGTGTCTACCTCATCACCGGCTGGGCGGTGGGCGGTGTCTGCCTCATCACCGGCTGAGCGGTGGGCGGTGTCTACCTCATCACCGGCTGGACGGTGGGCGGTGTCTGCCTCATCACCGGCTGAGCGGTGGGCAGTGTCTGCCTCATCACCGGCTGAGCAGTGGGCGGTGTCTGCCGCATCACCGGCTGCGCGGTGGGCGGTGTCTGCCTCATCACCGGCTGAGCGGTGAACGGTGTATTCCTCATCACCGGCTGAGCGGTGGGCGGTGTCTGCCGCATCACCGGCTGGGTGGTGAGTGGTGTCTGCCTCATCACCGGCTGAGCAGTGGGCGGGGTCTACCTCATCACCGGCTGAGCGGTGGGCAGTGTCTGCCTCATCACCGGCTGAGCGGTGAACGGTGTATTCCTCATCACCGGCTGAGCGGTGGGCGGTGTCTGCCGCATCACCGGCTGGGTGGTGAGTGGTGTCTGCCTCATCACCGGCTGAGCAGTGGGCGGGGTCTACCTCATCACCGGCTGGGTGGTGGGCGGTGCCTGCCGCATCATCGTCTGTATTTTAACACTCGCACGTCCGGCGGTCCGCGCCAACTTCGCATGTCCGGGGGGGGGGGCAGATGTCTGCCCCCCCAAGATCTCGAGAACTATGCTAGGTAACGACAAACGGAAAACGGTTTTGGATAGCTGGTGACAAGCTCTATCGAACGTATTTCGGTCATTTTCGCGCTCAGGTCAATATTTAGGTCACTGGGTCATCATATGTCAAATTCGACCAGATCGGGTGGGACCCTCAGGTATTGGCACATATCTCAGGACCTGCAACATATAGAAACAAACTGCAAATGCTATTCGACAGCCCTTGAAACGTGCTATCGACATACGCTGTGTAATTTAAGGTCAGGTCAACATATGGGTCACCGAAACAATGACCTCAGGTCAAGGTCATGGGGTAGAGTAGGGAGGTCATGTAATATATCAATCGACACGTCTTGGCGATACAAGCACAATGACGGTAATTTCAGCCTTCTAGCTCAATGCATTGCGATATAATGCGCAGAAATGTGCTAGTGATTTCAGGTGACCTCAGCTGACCTTGGTGGGGCCACTGAGCAAAAATGTCAGCGATAGCATTGCGAATAGCTTCCAACTACACGCCATAACGGTTGGAGGTCATTCCGAGAGCAAATATGTAACCAGGAAACATTTGTATATTTTTCCATAGGCCTATAATGGGTAAGCCATGGCCACGACCTGACCTCAGGTCAACGCTATGAAAAAACCGTGATATACATATTATAGACCCTAATAAGATCATGACGTGATATAAGTTTGAAATCAATCGCCCAATTATTGTGGGAGTGATGCCACCTAGAACTCGGAGGGACATTAGGTCACTTCGCCTGACCTGGTGACCTGACTTGAGATAACCCAGGGTCAAAAATTTATGAGGATATGCGGAAAAGACCAATGAGCAGCCATGCGAGGTTTGGCCTTGCTAACCCGATTAGTATGGCGGCAAAGTAGGAAAAACTGCAGGGGGCAGATATCTGCCCCCCCCCCCCCGGACGTGCGCGGGTTAAGTATTATGCCACTGAAAGATACTTTTGGACATATAGAGGTACATACCACATTCAGCAGTATGTTTCCCTTGTACGGCTTCTTGGAATATTCGCATGACAAACATTCGTCCACAATGTGAAAATGAGCCAACGTTTTTCGTGCGTATAAAATGCGAGCATGCACCATAAATGCTGTTTCTCTGTGCGCCCAGTTCGCTGTGGTTCCGTCGCGACAATATCCGGAGAAGTTTCACAATGAAAATATATTATCAGATTTAATTATTGTGTGTGTGAAAGTGCATTTCATTAGCATGACACCGGGGATATGTGTTGTTATAATTGGCGTAATAATGCGGTTGCATCCAGCATCCGACATGATCTTAACAGCTGCATGACCGACGCAGTCGATGCGCCCCTAAACTCCAACATGATCTTAACAAGAGCAGCTATAATCTACACAGTCTATATGCAGCATAATTATGCTGCTAATTAAGAGGTTCATGGTTTCCTCCGACAACAGTTTGGGTGGCAGTGCAATTGGAAAGCATGTCCATTATGGCGGATATCTCCACTATAGTGAAAACTTCCGCTAGTTTGGCACACGTTTCCGTTATGATGGACTATTCCGTTGACACTTGACGAATCTGATTGCTCCAGTTGGTGTCTCTGGCCATATTATCTTCGCGTTTTTATCGCTGAGAATATCCCCACTGCTGATGGATTTTATGCCACAATGCCGCTCTGCTCTGCCGAATTTCAGGGCAAGCAGGTAGGATGTAGTCATTTTCAGATGGGAGCCGCAGCGCGGTGATGCAAAATATGACCCAAGGGTGCCGCCGGTACGGTGGCGCGACATTCCTACAAAATGTAATGCCACTACACACTAGCTGTATGTTGGACGGCTGACACAACATGTCTGTGTTGTGTGGCATCGTTTTTTCGACTGCTGGCTGAACATCGTGGGAATCGGTGATGAGGCGGCTCACGTGTTGGAGCGGAAAATGACGGCGAAAAATGTCGCCTAGTAACGGTTGCGGGCATCAACGATTACAACCAAACTTTTTGCGACGGGGAAAATCCGAAGGAACCGTGAGCATCACAAAGAGTGATGTATCCGCGCATACAACTTTCTCCGCAAAATGTCATCGGCCAGTGGTGTGGGGACAGTGCTAAGCGGATACTTTTTCACGGACCGAAACACGTGCAGCTCATGTGACGATGACGGAGCCCGCACACACTGCAGCCACCCACTGCCAATGGGAAAAGGGTAGCCGGTACATCGGCACAGGTGGTGAAAGTGACGGCAAGTCGTCAAGGTGAGCCGTTTCCGAGAACCAGACTCAATCATGAAAAACGTTGAAAAACGACACTTCCGCTTTTTGCACGCCCCTGGCGGCGTGCTCGTGACACGTGAACCGAAAACTGTTGCCATGGCGATGTTGGTAATTATCGAAGCAATATTAAGGTGTTGGTTTGGTGTCGATTGGTCCATTGGTTATCGATATATGACGCTCTGAATGGGGTCGATGGGGAGCGGTCTCGGTCGGTGTCGGGAATTTTACGAATCCCATGTTAAACCAATGAGGGGTAGTGCCATATTTGAGCACGTGCCACGCGCTCGGCATTTACATCACCAAAGCCACACTCGGTGCACCACATCATACATGTATTGTCTGTCGGCTGTGAAAATCCCAAGAACATGCGACCCATGATTTGACCTACACACGATGGCGATCCACAATAGGACAAGGCGACAAATAGACAAACAAACGGACATACTTTTTACATAAATAGTATAATAGACTTCGGCATTTGCTCCGCTGCGTTAAGCGAGAAACAATGATGTTGGTTTCATGCGAATCGGTCTAATGATTCGGCCGTTATGCCAATTTTAACCTATCTTTCTTTCATCTTCCTGCTTCGAATAAATATTTATTTTTATATAAAAACCTCTCCCGCGGAAGTGTTGCCGCCGCGAGAGCGCACTCTGCCACGGCACATACACGACAGACACGGTGCAGTCGCGACATACGCGGCGCAGATGAGACAGACGCGGCGCAAACGCAAAGGACGCGACGGACTCGTTGCAGATGCGACAAACGTCCCACGCACGCAACAGACGTCCCGCGCACGCGACAGACACGGCGCTTACGCGACAGACGCGGCGCAGACGTGACATGCACGGCGCAGATGTGACTAACGCGACGCAGATGAGACTGACGCGGCGCGAACACGGCACAATGAGACAGACGTGGCGCAAATGCAACAGGCGCGACGGACTCGGCGCAGATGCGACAGACGTCGCGCGAACGCGACAGATACGGCACAGATGCGGTAGACGCAGCGCAGACACTACAGACGAAGCACAAACGCGATATACGCGGCGCAGACGCGACATACGTGGCGCAGACGTGACGAACGCGGCACAGATGAGACACACGCGACAGACACGGCGCAGATGCGACAGACGCGGCGTAGACGCTACAGACACGGCGCAGACGCGTCATACGCGGTGCAGACACGACGAACGCGGCGCAGATGAGGCACACCGGACGGACTTGGCGTAGATGGGACAGCCACAGCGCAGACGCGACATATGCGGCGGAGACTAGCCAGACGCGTCGCACACGTGATATACGCGGCATGGACGCGACAGACGCGGCGCAGACGTGACATGATCGGCGCATACGCGACGAACGGGGCGCAGATAAAAGGCGAACACTAATGGTTCGGCCGCTATGCCAATTTTAGTGGAATTAATTTCCTTGCTACAGGATATATATTTATATTTTTTTAAAATATCTATCCCGCGGAAGTGTTCCCGCAAAGAAAGCGCGCATCGGCTTGATGTCTTTCCTTGTTCAGGCAATAGCGTGGGAATCGGTGGTGAAGCGGTTCACGTGTTGGAGCGCAAAATGACGGCGAAGAATGTCGTCTGGTAACGTTTGCAGGCATCTATGATTACAACCAAACTATTTGCGATGGGGAAAATCCGAAGAAGCCGTGAGCATCACAAGTAGTTGGACTATCCGTGCAAATACCTTTCTCCGCGAAATGTTATCCGACAGTGGTGTGGGGACAGTGGAAAGCGGAGTCTTTTTTTCGATGACGGCGCCCGAACACACTGCAGCCCATGATAGTCAATGTGAAATGGTAGCCGATACAACGGGCCAGGTGGTGAATTTGACGGCAAGTCGTCGAGTTGAGCCATTTCCCAGAACAAGACCCAATCGTAAAAAGCGCTGAAAACGTTACTTCCGCTTTTTACAAACCCCTCGCGTGCGCGTGACGAGAGACACGGAAACGGTTGCCATGGCGATGTTGGCAATTGTCGTGGCAAAACTAAGGTATTGGTTTGTTGTCGATCGGTCCATTGGTTGTCGAGATATGGTGCTCTGAATCGGGTCAATCAGGAGCGCTCAAATTGGTGAAAAAAATGCAGTTTTACATGCTATTCAAATGGGCAGCCGATGACCCGTCCTCTCCCGACCTCCGTGACGTTCACGCGCAAGCACGTTCACCTGATCGTGACGAAATTGTATCCAGTGGATAGCCAACATTTGGGGCTTTCACGTGATGTCAGCCATACTTCGTTACCTGTGTTGTGAGCCGTGCCAGGCGCGAATGTGCCTCGGTTTCGGTCTGTGTCCGGAATTTTACGAGTCCCATGTTAAATCAATGAGGGACCGTGCCACATTTGAGCACGTGCCCCCTGCCCGATATACATCCCACGACAATGAAACTCGGCACAGCACATCATACATCGATTGCCTGTCGGCTGTGAAGATTGCAAGCACGTGCGACCCATAGTTTGAACTATGGGTCTGCATTCCACTATGGGTATTTCCACTACCCATAGTTTGAACTATGGGTATTTTCTGCATTCCACGTGTCTTTGCACGCTTTTTTTCTCGCGTGCTTTTTTTTCAATTGCTTAACTTGACATTTTGATATCACTCCTGACGATGGCCCCTGGCCGAAACGTTGAGTACCTAATAAAGTATAATCCTTAACGTTACTTTTGATGTCAACTCAGCACCTCCTGGTATATTGAAGGTCGTATGCTTTCTTTACACGCATAGTTTGAACTACACACGATTCCAATCGACGAAAAAACAAAAGACGACAGACAAACATACTTTTTAACTCAAATAGTACAATAGACAAGCGCCTTCGGCCCTTGCTCCGCTGCGGCTAAAAATTTGGCGTTGGTTTCATGTGAATCTGTCACATGGTTCGGCGGCTATGCTAAACTTAACGTAACGTTGATATATTTCCTGCTTCCGAATATTTTTATTTAAAACGAAATCTCTCCGGCGGAGGTGTCCCCGTCGCAACTGCCCGCGCCGGCTCGGTATTTTTCCATTGTTCAGGCGATAGCGTGGGACGCCGCGCTGAAGCCGCCACATTGTGAAGCGCAAGTTTCCGGCGAAAAATGTCGTCTGGTAAGGGTTGCGGGCATCGACGATTGCAGCTAAATTATTTGCGATGGCGAAAATCCGAAGGAACCGTGAGCGTCACAAATATCGGGGCTATCTGCGCATGCAATGCTTACTGCAAAATGTCATCGGACAGTGGTGTGGGGACAGTATAAAGCGGAAGCTTTTCCACGGACCGAAATACGTGCAGCCCGTGTGACGATGACGGCGCGCGCACACACCGCAGCCCATGATAGTCTATGGGAAAATGGTAGCCGCACAAACCTCACCATCTTCAACACGCTTCACTTGTCCATCGTCGTCAAGAACCTCCCCACACGACTTGCACTCTTTCCACTTTTAAACCCGCACATGGCGTACATCAACTGACCGATGCTCGGGGGGGGGGGAGAGAGTGATTTTTTAGGCGTGCCGGATCATAAATGTTATCTGCGCCGCCTTTAAAGCGAGTACGTTACATGTCTGTCTATAAAAGCGAGTGTTTTCGATCAAGGTGCAGGCAAGTGGACATTTACGTTAAGGGAATTTTACGTTATACTCGTAGTTTGTGTGATATTTGAGGTGCTGAAGGCTTGTGTGTTATTGCTGAAGGCTTGTGATATTTTAGGTGCTGGGTTGGGGACAACACCCTGATGTCTAAATGGTTTTAATTTTACTTTACTCTTCCACAAAATAATTTTTTGTTTGGGTGGGGGTATTTTAAGAGTGGCAAGAAGTTGATTTTGTCAGGGTACCGGCTTTAGCCTACTCTTATCGAAGAGCACCGAGGGATCTTTACCTTGCGAATAAGGAGGTAATTGTCCACACTGCCTATCACGCCGGACGCCGCGTGTTAGTTGTTAGTAGCGGGTTAGTCTAAGCATGCCATGCAGGGTTGTCAGTTGGGTCAGTACGGTGTTTTGCAATTCGGCTCTTCTACATCCGTTGTACCTCCGGGTAGCCGTTTACGTTATGATTTGCAAGGCGAATCGGCTCATCTACGTCCGATGGCTCCTCTGGGTAGTCGTTTACATTATGCTAATTTTTATTTTTATTTTTAGTTTGTATGTTTTCATGAAGCAAGTCGGCTCATCTACTTCCGACGGCACCGCCAGGTAACCATTTATGTCTAATTGGGAAGCAAGTCGGCTCATGTACATACGTCCGACACCATGCGGGATGGCTATTTACGTGTGTCCTGGCTAGTTCCGATGCTCCTATGTCGACCAGTAAAGTTCAGGTCATGCACTGCATGAGCCGCCGCCCAACGGAAGCTATCCAAGACCATGCCTTCCTCTTTCACCTAAATCTCCATCACGCCGATGCTGATACCGCCAGGGTGGATTCTTCCAATATTACAGTCGCAGTCCTCATGACAGAATTCGTCCCACTCTTCGCCCATTGCAGGGACGAGGTGTTGGATAGTCTCCGCTGTGAAACATAAAGAAATATGGAGAGAGTAGTTGACCGGTTCCTGACTGCACCTAGAGACATTGTGCAGAACTCATTTCAGTGAGCGCAGTCGGAACGAAATTCGGCCGTAACGAAGTAGGAGAGCGATCCTCTCAGAACACCTCAGCGTGAAAACACTGAAAAATATAGCTGCCGTCACTTGACTTTCTGACTTGTTAAACAAAGGAGAACCCTGAAGCATAATATTATTTCCCACAATCATCGAGCCTTGAAGGAGAACCGATCTCAGTTCAAGACTTGGTTAACATTTATTCTTCATGAGTTGAAGAAAACATATTCGACCAACAGAGTTAATGGATCGTGAAAAGCAATGTGTTCTGTAATATATACGCCTCAAAACCTTGCAATAATAATACAGACTAATGAGTATATTGTAATACATGCACACCAAACCCACGATGTTGGTGTGTTCAAAATAATAAAAGTTCTTTAACGTACCCATTCCAGACCGTTGCTCCCTCGAAGCGGGTTTGAATTGGTTTAGCCCAAAATTAGCTCATCTACTCTAACCTGACCTGACCTGACATGATCTGACTGAACATATGCCTGCCTAACCTATCCTAGCCTAATCTGACCTGATATAACTTGACCTGATCTTGCCTGATTTGATCTGACATGTCCTACTTTTTCCTAAATTAATTTTCATTCGAGCAATAACAGATGTATTTTCCCGTATGCAGCATACTTTTTATCACATATAAAATTATTTCCACGGCAGTCTGGCTGGCGTGGTAGCATGTGTGCCTCTGTATACCTTTCAACCGATGAAGTTGACTCAAAAGTATACCCGGCGATCGATCGATGCATTTGGGGCCACATCAGATGGCCGAAGGTGATTTTTGGTAATGGTTCGAGGCAGCCTTAATTGTGGGCATATTATTTTCGATGCGGAAAATCTGAAGATATTGTGGCATCACAATGATGGGCGCTACGCGTACCTATCGCTTTCCAGCAGATAATTGTGTCTGAAAGCAGCGTAAGCAGTGAGAGAAGCGCCGACCGTCAATGGAGAAAACGTAGCACATAGAGCGAATGAAGACCGGTCAGAATGTATGTTGGAGATCGTATGTGAAACTGTTGCTACTGCTAGCGCTTGGAATATCCGAACATGTCACGGGAGATGAGAGCCAGAGATATTGTATGAAGATGTGGGATGGCCGTGTAAATCGTATGTGGGAAACAATTGCGCCTGTCTCTGTGAAGATGAAGCTATATTATTAAGGTATATACCACGCTGCGCCATTAATGTCTGATCTTCGTGGCCATTTGTCTGTTCGACAAATAGCCCAATATAGAAGTGCTGGCTTTGGAGGTGCGTGTCAAGATGGGAGATCAGAGCTCTGAGATGGAAGCTTAGAGCTGTTGAATTTATACCCGGGGTCTTAATATCGTCCAACGCTGAGGTAAAACGCTAGTACTATCATCGTGCCAGAAGAGTTTTTCCCCCTTCAGGGATGACTTGGAAACTTTTTTACAATAGGTATAAGAAGAGCGTGTAGCCATGATTGTGGATAAATATGTGTTGTCCAGGCAGTGTTGTATGTGTCGAGAAGCGGGTGTAATGCTTGTGTTGGAAGGTGTTTGAAGAAGGAGTAGTGTATGTTGTCTGGGCCTACGCTTGTGTTTCCGGTCTGTGTAATTGCTAACTGTAATTATGTGAGTGTAAACCCAGTGTTGTAGAGGTGTGGGCGTGTGTGTCTAAGTGGATGTGGGGGTTATGCGGGAGTGTGGATGACCTGAGGTGATAGGTGGTTGCGAAAATGTTTGCGATTGTTTGTGGGTCTGTAACGATGTTGTTGTATTTGAGTATGATGGCTTTTATTGGGGGTCTTTGTAGGTTTTGGAATGTTCTCAAAAGTGTCCAGATTTCGCCGAGAGGGGTGAATCTATTAAATTGATTACATAATGTATTCCAATAGTTCTTTTTAGCGTTTTTGATGGTTCGTTTACAGAGTGCTTTGTGTTGTTTGGATATTGTGAGTGTTTCCGGTGTGCGGTGTCTTTCTGTATTTAATTCCGAGAGAGTTTCTGTGTTTCGCGAGGGTGGTCGTATATTTTGATTAGTGTGTAGGTATGGTTGTGTATGTGTATTTCAGTGAGTAGGATGTCTGCTGTGGTGTTGAAGTGTATTAGGCGGTGATGTGTGGTGTTCCTAATGTATGTGCAAACGCCGCCTGATCTGTGTGTGTTGTGTGTATCTTGTCTGTGTAGTGTGTAGTGAGAAATGTTAAATTGGTAGTGGTCTTCGGGTTGGAAGTGTGTTTCTTGAATGCATAGTGCTGTGTGGTTTGTTTTTGTAGTGCGTAATGTTTGAATTCATGCCAGTGTCTAATTAGTCCGTGTGTGTTCCATTTAAGTATGGTGTTCATTGTTGGTGTGTGTTGGCTCGTGTGAGTGGTTTCTTAAGTGAGTGTTGTCTTTTGGTGTTCCTTTTGGCTTTTTTTTTGGCAGTCTATAGGAAGGTGCTGTTGAGCGTAGGGGTTGTGATTTCTCAGTCAGTGGAGTATTGTTCTGTGTCTGAGTGGTCTTCGGTTCCTGTCGTGCCCTGGTCTGTGTGAGGTGTGTGCGGTGCTGACACGTCAGATGCGGGTGATGTTTGTGGTGATGGTGAGGGTGTTGGTTGGTAGGTTAGTGGTGGTGGAGGTTGGGAGGATGGGGTGGGTACCGGTTAGCGTGCTGGCAGTGGTGGCGGTGGTTGTTGTGCTGGGCGATGGGCTGCGGCGGTGACTGCTGGTGTTGGGGGTCGTGTCTTGCGAGCGGTGATGTTGGTGGGTGTTGGTGTATGCTGCGGTTGTGTTTGGTTCATTTGTGTGCCGGCGTTTTTGTTGTGTTTGTGTTGTGTGGGAGTGGGTGTTGGCAGAGCCAGGTATTCTGCGTGTGTTGGTGGCGGTGGTGTTTGTCGGTGTGTGCCCGGCTCTGTGCGGCGAGCCGGCCACGCCGACGGCGGGTCGGACAACCACGCCCCGGGCAAGGACCAGCCCTCTAGGTGGACGAGGCGCAGGATGTCGCGCTCCATCGCCCACGTCGTGCAGGTCCTGTCCCAGGCCATGTGGCTCCCCCCGCAGGCGGCGCAGCACGGCTGCGCCGCTGGAGGTGTGTTCTGCACGGCTGGAGGTGTGTTCTGCGCGCCAGCGGCTCACGCCGGCGCAAGGAATTGAACTGCGAATGCACATGCGCAAGTTGACACCTTTATGAAGTGCTATGCACTCCGCTTTGACGAAACTACACCCGGTAACGGAGTTAGCGGAATGGGGTGTTAAGCTACCCTGTCTTGGGGTGTCAGTGGGCTGACATCCACCCGGGGTATTTGCGACTCCAACTCCCCTGTTAGGGGTTAACAGCGTGCTTACAACACCCCGAGTTCCATAAAGAAGGCTACCGATACCATTGACAGGTGTTTGAGGTGTTCAAGCTTTTGGTGTTGGGGTGTTGAAACGTTTTTAAGTGTGATGCATTCCTGCAACTTCTATAAACTATCCTTACCATGCAGCCTGCTACCGAATATGTCATCCGTGAATCTGGCTCGAACCTCATTATGCAACACCCTGGTTTCCCAGCTGTCAGGATGCTGCAAGCATAATTCTCCTCAGTTTAACTCAATTGCGGTATCATGTTGATTCCACCGGGATGTAGTAGCTGTTTCATGCTTTTCATGCTTTGACATTTCAGCTTTGACCATCCCAATTAACGTTGATGCTCCAAATAGAAACTGCAGAGCACCGTTTAACCGCTGGGAGAAGAGCGTGGTTTCTGCTGGTTTCTGGCTTTAGCAATCAACAAGCCGTAATCATGACCCACTTCCATCGTCATTTACACTCCCCCTCCGGCAACACAACTGCTGCTATGTTCCTCAGGTAAGAGTATAGAAATGCCAAACACCCATTTATGCAATGTCGGACGGAACAAGACCAGTCGAGAGTCCGGGTTGCGATACTCACACCGACAGCCATACATCTGCCTGCAGTATTGATGGTACACCGACACCCAGCGTTGGTGGCCGAGCTTCGACATCCGTTGTCGGCGCAGGTCCGACATCCAGTACCAGTCATGTTCTGACATCCGTGGTCGTCTGGACGGCCCTCTGACCGTCTCGGGACCAATAACCCCGTCACCATCGATCCCCTTGAGTTGACGCTACGAGCACCACTAGACATCGGCCGGCGGCTCGCTCCCTTCCAGCCATGGTACGCTTGGACGGCTTCCGGCACAACAATGTATTGGCTGTCGCTGCGGCTCAAAATGCATTCGAATGCCCACCGTCGAAGATCTCAGTCATTTTCCTGAGCCTTCTCGCTGAGCATGCTGGAACGTTGCAAATATAACTGGTGGCAAGACCCAGCTCCGTTCTTTCGTAGTCGCAAGAGCTCGTGTTTGTTCCCTGGCAACACAGCTATCGTCGAACTCGAACAACAAGTTTACAGGTCCGTTGAACTGTCCAATAAACTTTTCAGATTGACATGCGAGCGTTCCAACAAATTAATTTGACACAAAACTCATTTAGTCGCCTTGATGACATGTCAAAAACTGACTTGGTATCGCATTAGAACCTGCTTAAAACAACTAGGAAGCTATCCCGCCTAGTAAGCACTGGAGGTGGCAGATATCCCAAATGTTGCGATTGAAGCCCAAGCCCGGCCGGTCTGCTGCGAACGGGCCCGGCTGGAACCCGATCTGCATGCCCTGAAACCTGATCAAAAGACGCATGCAGATGGAAATCAGGCAGCACCATTGCGTTTTTCTTGCTCTTCAGGAAAGCGAAGGTCTTATCAGCTTGCTATATTCATGGTAAATATTGATTGTTCATTGATATATTTAATGCACTGTTTTCAACAATTCACTATTCTCATTTTTTAGCTCATTATGCAAATAGCTTGAACCTGTCGGACCCTGAGGCACCAGCTACTATTGCTACATTTTCGAAATTTCGAACAATTTCTGGCATATTTTGAGAACATGGTTAATGTATGTCATATTTATCCAACCCAATGTACTGTCCAAGATAATTCTGAGTACAGAGGTTAAAAAGTGTCCAGTCTGTCACCTAAACAATATCAGACACCGCCAGGCTGTCACATGTTGATGGCTCACAGTAAAACCCGGACACCAGGGTGCGAACGCGAATTATCCCCCATAGATTCTAAAATGGAGCAAAGAAGAATATTTTAGTTTATATGTGATCTTCAATTTGGCATCCAGACACTTATATCTCACCATTCAGCAGCATGTGAAACTGCAGGCTGAAGTGACGCACTCACTGCTCACTAAACTGATACAGGCTGAACAAAACACTGATTCGGTACACCAGGGGCATCATGCTCCTGAGCTCCTGAGCACACGATAAATTATGGAGCAGCCTACCCAGAATGCATAGGCAAGCAAATGAATGAGGTAAATGACATTCACCAGTGCAATATTAATGCACCACATACCTGTCAAGACTGGCTGGTGACACATTGTTGGGGCGTGGGAATCTCACTGACAGAGACACTCTTATTATTAATTTGGCTTATTCAATAATATTAACTTGTATCCACCCACCTTCGCGCCTATGCTTTGGCCTGGTACCTACCATGCAAGATATGCTGAACTGGTTTACTGACTCCGTCCCAGCTGTTTCCCTAGATGCCATGCACGTATTCCTGTCAGGTTCCTGATAAAACATGCCACCAACTGGTTTAGACATCTGAATTTAACTTGTCCAGCTAACTAGGTAAATACCCACTTAGAAGTATGTCCCAAATGAAAATGATGTAAATAAAACAATTCCTATTTTTATCTGCACTCATCTTTTAGCATTTTGTGATGAATGGAGGGGTAGGCAGTACAAGATGCATATATAGGTAATTACCTACCTATATATGCAACCATAATTAAATTCCCACTGGTCCTGCCTAGGTACATATCTGTCTGCCTGGGTGGGTGCCAACCTACTCAGGTTTTCATTACATTACAACTCATACTAGCAAAAAGTACCTCAGCTTGCTCATGTTAATAGTAGGCACCTACCTACCTAGGTAGGTATCTGGCCTGCCTGCCTAGGTGCCTATTTATTCACATTCTGCAATGATCAAACCAACTAAAATATCTAATGCATGTTTGCCTAGATTAGGTAAATAGTTAAATAAACATATCTGGATCGAGATGTTCACATGCACTGACTCATACAACTGCCCAGCACCTATTAAAGAAAGAACTGCACGCGAGTACCGCGTCCTGCGTAATAAGCCTGCCATAAGACATTTATGAATGAAATAGAGAAAGAACTGTTTGGTAATCATTGTACTTGGTAACCAGTGACACTTATTAGGCTTAGAGGAGACATGTACTACGTTTTCATTGAAATAAATTGAATAATTTCGCTTATGCAGCATACAATTATTTTTGAATGCACAGAAAATGTGTATAAAAAAGATCTATCTACGTTGTGCTTCCGAGCAGTTTTTGAATGAGGTACACATGGTTTCCTAAGAACAATTTTTTTATTTTTTTCCAGACACCTGTTACATTACTTGACTATGGTACATGAACTTTGGCCTTATGAATAGTAAGTTGAATGGTTTTGTAAAGCAAATCGCTGCTACAATTTCAACATTAATTCTCCATTAATATTATCCATATTCTCCATTAATTGCTAGGCACCTCCGGTCTAGCCATGTAGTCGTCCGAGTCGGGTGAGAGGGAAGCATATTGTTGTAATAAATTTGGTGAACTGCCTACCTTGTTACGTAGGCCCTACAACTAGGTTCTAACATCTACCTACCGTGGAAAATAAAATATTTAACCCATTCTTGAATATAATCTCAGATGACCTTGCCCTTACGTATTCTCATTTTGAACGCGTTCGAGAGAATTGTAATTTCTATGATGTTCAAGATATCGGTAGACAAGTTGAAATTGGTGCCGACTTCAACTTAGAAAGAAACATAGATATTCTCCATTTGAATGCAAGGTCCATAGTAAATAAATTTGATGAGCTCAATATCTTCCTAAGCCAACTGAATCACAAATGGAGCTTTATATGTATTTCTGAAACCTGGCTATCAAAAGAAAATGAACAGAAATTTAACTTAGATGATGAAGATTATGAACCATTCTGCCAAAGCAGGGAACACAAAATGGGGGGAGGGTCCGCAATCTATTCCTTGAAATTTATAAAAGCAAAACAGGTCTATCCATTTGATTTTGTTGCTGCTGAAGCTGAATGTGTTTTTCTCCAAATATACTTGAGTAATAAACAAACTATTTTGATATGTCAGATCTATCGTGCACCTGGTCATCATGCACAATTTTTGTCAGAATTTGAAGAGTGCTTAACAACAATAAACCATCTGAACATGCCGACCTATATCATTGGAGATTTAAATGCTGACTTGTTATCAATTCCAAATGATCATTTTGCAGACTCATTTTTCATGTCTATGTGCTCTCATGGTTTTCTTCCTCTAATATCAAAGGCAACTCGTATATGTGATTCATCATGCACATTAATTGACAATATTTTCTGTAATGATGTATCAAAAATACAACTGTCTGGCATCATTAAATCTGATTTCTCTGATCACTTCTCTATTTTTACAACATCAGAATTTACAGTTCAAAAACCAATCAATGCAAAAAGAACAAAAACTGCGTTTGACTTTCACAAAATGGACAGCCTGAGGAATCATCTGACCAATGAACTTCAAGGAATTTTTGATGAAAATGATCCTAAAGAGGCATGCAGCAGCTTAATTAATGCATACAAAGGTGGGATTGATAAATTTACATATACTCAAGTCTTATAAAGAAAAACAGCCTCCATAAAACCATGGATTTCACCTGCAATACGATGTTCAATCAATCAAAAGCAAATATTATTTAATCACAAACTTAAATATCAAACTGCTGAAAGCAAGAAAAAAATATAACAAGTATAAAAATACACTGATTGCAATAATTAGAAAGGCAAAAATACTTCATTATGAGGCTGAATTTGACAAACATCAAAATAATCCAAAAGAGGCATGGAAAATGCTTCACCAGATACTGAGGCAAACTCCTTCCAAACATAATATCCCTGAAAAAATGAACACAGATACAGACATCACTCTAGAAAATGATGCAGCTATAGCTGAAGGATTCAATAAATACTTCACAGAAATTGCATCAAAATTGAGAGAACAGATTCCTCAAAACAACACCAATGCTTTATAATACATACATACGTACCCAGATATATCAATGGCACTATTAACAGCAACAGAACACAATTTCGATACAGTGATTGCTTCTTTAAAAAATGTTGGGTCAGGAATTGATGGAATAAATTCTAGGATATATTTAAGCAATCATCTAGGTCAATATTACCACACTTAACCCATGTCATTAACCTATGCCTGAATAGTGGGATCTTCCCCAAGCCACTTAAAATAGCTATTGTCAAACCCATCTACAAAAAAGGTGACCCAGCAACATTTTGTAACTACCGACCAATTAGTATTCTTTCATATATGTCAAAAATATTCGAAAAGATCATCTATAATCAACTCTTGGAACATTTCACACTACACAACCTACTTTCTGATAAACAATTTGGTTTCGGAAAAGGTATGTCCACATATATGCCTCTTCTCTTAATACAGAACTTGATCACCAAAGGGTTTGAAAATAATGAATATGTTGTCGGAATTTACCTTGATTTGAGAAAGGGATTTGATACTGTTGACAGGAAAATATTATGTGCAGAATTGGAAAAATATGGTGTGAAGGGAAGTGCAATTAAAATGTTACAGTCATATCTACCAGGAAGAACTCAAGCTACCACAATCAATAGCAGCAACCCTGCTTTCAGAAAAATTGAAATGGGTGTACCACAGGGCTCAATTCTAGGCCCCTTACTCTTTATAATATACATAAATGATCTTATAAATTTGGATGTAGAATGTCAGACATTTCTATATGCTGATGACACGGCTATTTTTTCAAAAGCACTGACTCTAAAGAGCTTCAAAACAAAATAAAAAATTCCTTGCCAACAATTTCACAATGGCTGCATTCAAATCTTTTGTGATTAAATGAAAACAAAACTGTATACCGTCGGCACAGGATGGCGCTTTCCCGACAACCACAATGCTAAACCAATGGCATACCGTGATCGCCAAAAGCGCCGACGAGACGGCGACCAAATGGCTGTCGTGGTGGTCGCCTAGAAATCAAGTTATAAATATTGAATTGGAAATCAGGCAACTCTTGGTGCCTTGTTTATTCGTTCGTTCGTTAGAAAATTAGTTTATGGGTAATTGTGCCCAATCGTGGTGGTGAATTAATGTCGCGTTTTTGTGAATTGATTGTTGAGCTGCCTTAATTAATATTGTCACTTCCGAGGTAGGTGCCTAGTTAGATATCCAGATGTGGACTATTTGTAAAAGATGAAAGCCAGCAAATGGTTAAGAGAATGACAGGAGAAGGCTGCAAACCGAAAAAAGAATAATAAGGGGAAGCGTGTTGTGGCCACAAAGGATATTCGTGTTCAGGAGTCAAGCAGAACATTCACAAGCACACCAAGATCAAATGTGAGGATCATGAGCGTTTAAAATATTTACCAGGAGCCAGTTTGCTCCTTGAGGTCGAATGTTAAACTGGATAAAAATAATGCAGAAAATTATGTTGATGCTCCTGTGTAGGTAGGTACCTGGGTATGTACTTAGATGGCAGAGGACTTTGGTGCTTTCACAACCGGGTTATCGCGAAACGCTGAGGTCATAGGCTATCACTCGAGCCGATATAGGAACTTTCCTACACCATGCACTTGTAAATGCTGTGGTGTGGCACAGTTGCGGCCGCGTTAACGTGCTCTTGTAACTGCTGTGGTGTCGCGCAGTGAGCAAACCGTAATGGAAAGGCGTGTCGTCTTCGCGATGAAGTCATCGTGCATTATGAAGTTGAAAGGTGAAATGTGTTTATTTTGGGCCCTGTCTTTCATCACTGTCATTATTGCAAACCGTCGCGATTGCGGTTGTACATCGTGTTGTTTGAGCACCGCAGTGTGATGCGGCGTGGCTGACCGGGTGTTGGCAGTCGGCATGTAATACAATGTGTTACTCATTGTTGAAATAAGTCTGTCCGGCTCAACAGTACGCGAATTCTGTACGGTTTATGATGCCACGTAGTCACGCTCCTAAAAGGACCATCGCCAGCGCATGCTATTTTCGACCGCATGCACTAAATGCAAACGTATCCTTGTTAAGGAACATAATATCGTGCATTGAACACACTGGATAACTTATTTGCTTGATCTGGATGGTAAACGTGTTTCGATCATCGTGTTTTTGCAGGTTAATTTGTATTTTATATGCAAACGTTGTATCGCTCTTTCATGTCCGTCTCTTTTCATCAGCACACCCTTTGACGCTCTTCGAAAAGAGAGGAATGTCTGGTTGTGAGCTAGAGCGAAAACAGAGTGAATCTTTTTACCTGCATATATGACAAAAATAACATGTGGAGTGTCCACGCATAGACGGTTTAGGATCAGTCAACCTCGCATTGTCTCTTGGCATGACGATCGCTGCTCAATCCACTCTATCATCTGGAGCGACTGATTGTTGATTTCGCGGTTCTTAATTTTTATTTTCGTGGGGCGACACCCGTCGCACCTTTCGCATTTAGTTTCTAGGGGTGATACCCGTCACCCCACGTGGTTTTTCATCGTACTTCCGTTCTCTGCATTTCTGACTTCTTGTTTGTTTAGATTACACCAGGTAGGTTTTCCCCGCGATGGGGAAAAACGGAAGAAAGACGCTGACCCTTGCTCGCCACCGGACTCCGACTCCGAATTTCCGCCACTGACCACACCAGGTGACCATCGTACGAACACGGAATGTGCCCATAATGCTCCTTCACTAGATGCAACCGTCGATGATCCGCGCCGGACTATTCTTCTCGATGACGCCATGGAAGCCCTCTGTGCCTCGCCGACCCATGCTCGTCCCAAGACCACGACACCGTCTCGCGATCCGAATCAAACTATCACGTTCCATGCCGCTGACCCATGCTCGAACCTGACCACGCGCTTCCAGCCCGATAAAATCCAACCCACCGGACCTCGACAGTGCTGGCTGCTACATAGTGCTCAAACCTGTCGAGGAAACCGTTACCTTCCGCCGTATCAACGTTTTCTGGCCAACAACTCCTCGCCATCTGCTCCTTAGCCAATCCTGATATCGAAGCCCCTGCCAACGGAACCCTCGCCATAAACACTCAAATCCGAGCCCAGACCAAAGCCCTCCTCCGTACCACCACATTTTGTGGTAAGTCCATCACAATTACTCTACATTCCAACCGCAACGCCACCAAGGGCACCATCTTCGCGCCAGAGCTCCGCTTCATGTCTGAGTAAGATATCCAAGCGGAGCTTAGGCCGGGGGGGGGTGACCCACGTCCGCCGCATCCCCTTGTTTAAAGACGGCCAGAAACGTGTTATGAGCCTCCCTGTCCCTACCTTCAACTCTAGCACTTTCCCAGGACCCTCCTCGCCGGATACCTACGCTACCAAGTCCTTGTCGTTATATATTCCCAATCCTCTCCGCTGTTCTAACTGCCAGCGCTTCGGCCATCGCAACAAAACATGCCGCCAACCAGCCCCATGCCCCAAATGCGGCAAGACACATCATACCGAATCCACCTTCTCCAAACCAGCCCACTGCCTGAACTGTCACACCTCCGATCACCTGACCACATCACCCTCTGTCCAGTTTCAGTTTTGTTCGGTTGGGCACTTCGGCCTGCTCCGGCCATTTCATGCCGTGAGTAGAATGGATGAAAATTTATGTTATGACAGTCAGTTTATAACTCTTGAAGTAAGTTGGTTTTTCGGAGAAAAGTGAAAAGTTGATTGATGAGGAAAGGGTGTGTATCTCCTAATAGTGTGGGTAGAGAAAAGGGGATGTTATGTGTACGGCAGTAGTTGGTAAGTGTTTTTTCGATGTTCATGGTATTTTTGACAGTGTAAGAGAATGTGTGAAACGGTAAGATGAGTGCTGCATAATGGGCATGAAGGTCGTGGTGATGCAGTGTAAATATATCGATGGGTGAGAAAAGTGTGACTTATGCGGAGCCGTGATATAACTTTTTCTTCTTGTCTGTTTTTTGGTATGGTGTGGTCCAGTTTTCGATGACAGGTTTCATGAGACGTAATTGTGTGTGGTTTGTGGTTTCAGTCTATTGTTGGTTCCAAAAATGTAGAATGTTTTGTCGTATTGTTGATTTGATGGCGTCAAAATGTGGTGGGATATCTGTGATGTGTAGTAATTGTAATGATTGTTTGGCGAAATGATCTGCTTTCTCGTTTCCTGGGATTCCACAGTGGCTGGGCACCCACAGGAAACTGACCTTCATGCCCATCAGATGAAGTGTTTCAAGTGTGTTATAAATGGAAATATGGCAATGGTACGAAAAGGAAAGTGAAGAAAGAGATTAAAGAACAGATTTTGAGTCGGAACAAATGACGACATGGCGCATGGGGTGACAAATTGAACGGTTGCGGACATAGCGAAGGGCAGTGAGAATGGCGTGTAATTCGACGATGAAAATGGAGGTCCCGTTTGGCAAGCGATGTTGTTGTGTGTATGTACCGGAAACAATGACATTTCCTGTGCAATTTGCGTCTTTGGATTCGTTGGTGAAAACAAAAGGAACATGGTGATAACGAGAACGAAACTGGTGGAATTTTTGTTTGGCGTATTCTGGACAAAGCTGTGATTTTGGAGTGGTGGTGAGATATAAAATATGTCTCTCGGCCACCTGCCATGGTGGTGTAGTTGGTGAAGAAAGAGCTGTAATAACATATGTGGAATGTTGTACAATACAACATATGTGGAATGTTGTATTGGAGTTGTGTAGAAAATGTTTTAATGCGTGAAGCTATGGTAAGCCCGGTTCGCTTTTCGGTGGGACCTAAATATTCGTGGTGTAGATTTGGGAGAATTTGTAAAGATTCTCGTGTGTGGGGTGGTGTTCTCTAAATTGAATTTTTGCGGCATATCTGAGTATTTGTTCAACTTCGGAGACCTAATGGTGGAATTCCTGATTTGATTTGTAAAGAAGTAATGGGAGACGTGGTCATTGCACCGAGTGCTATGCGAATAAATTCATTTGATAAGGTGTCCAAAAGTTTCAAAGCGGAGGTACTGCCACTTGCGTAAACTATGGAGCCATATTCTATGATGGGAAGAACCAAGGATTTGTATAATTGTAATAGCGTGTGACGATCGGATCCGAATGATGAAGACGTAATACAGCGAAATAAATTGAGTTTGCGAAAACATTTGGTCTGGATGTGTTTGACGTGCTGGTGCATGGAAAGCTTGCGATCGAAAATAACACCAAGAAATTTGAACGTATTTACAAAATGTATATCAGTGTTTCCGAGGTGAAGTGGTGTATCTGGATTTGGGCATGGAGTTGATTTGCTGAATATCATTGTGGCAGATTTTGGAGCTGAAAATGTGAAACCGTATTTGATGGACCGTTGGTGCATCCGGTCAAGTGCGTTTTGGAGTCTAAATAAGCAATGTGTTTCATTTTTATATGTGCACCAAATTTCGCTGTCATCTGCAAAAAAGGGAGTGTGATATCTGAGGTGGCATGTCGATGAAAATATCGTTAATGATGATGTTGAATAAGACTGGTGATAAACCGCTTCCCTGTGGTAATCCATTTTTCATAAAATGTAACTCGGAAATCGCTGACCTGCATCGGAGATGAAAATGACGGGAACCGGACAAAAATCCTATCAAATAATGAGCTAAATTTCCTTTGACGCCGAAGTGAAGAAGTTTGGAAATTAATGCCGGTTTGTATACCATATCATTCGCTTTACTAATGTCTAAAAATACTGCAATGGTGTGTTCATGTTATTTTTATAACCAAGGCGTATGTCAGTTTCTAATCGAATGAGATGATCTATTGTACTGTGGCCATGACGAAAACCGCAATGAATTGGAGATAACAGATGATTTGTTTCTACGTACCAGGTCAGTCTTTTTACCATCATACGTTCTAAAAGTTTTCCTAGACAACTGGTGAGAGCGATGGGTCAGAAATTGTTGTGGTTGCTGTGGTTTTTGCCGGGTTTTGGAATAGGGATGATGAGGGCTTCCTTCCAGGTTTCGGGGAAAGTATGGCCAGTCCATAATGCATTAAATGTTTGTAAGATGCAATGTTTTGTGTCGTTGGATAAATGTCGGAAAAAGAAATAATGTAAATTGTCGGGACCTACAGAAGGGTGTCTTGCGGCGTGTCTTCGCACGTTCATAATTACGGCTGACTAAATTGTGTTGGTCGGGATGGCGTAAATATTTTCTAAATGCTCTCTTTCTTGCGGCTATTGCTGGGGAAACTTCTATCGACCACCAGGGGACTGGTGTTCTTTTGGTGAAAGGTTTTGTTACTGGAATAGCGGTGGAAGCTGCTTCGAGAAGTGTTTTGGTAACTTGGTTGATGTTTTCGACGGGAGAAATGTTGGGGTTGTATTGAATATGTGAAAGTTCCTGAAAAGTTGTCCAATCGGCCTTCGAAATTTCCCAGCGAGGGATAAAACTGGGTGTCGTATCTGCCGCAGTTGAAAATCTGGGTGTTAATTTAATGGGATAATGATCGCTGTCATGAATATCAGTGTCTATGGTCCAATCATAATCATTGGCCAGAGTCGGAGAGCATATTGATAGATCAATAGCTGTTTCTGTATTATGTCCAAGGTGAAAAAGGTTGGTTCTCCGGTGATCAGTAATACTAAATTATTTCGGTCTAAAATTTGTTCAATGATGCGGCCACCAGTGTCTGTAAGTGGGCGTGTTCTATCCCACGCTGGGCTATGGGCATTCAAATCGCCAAGTAATATGAAAGGATTCTTGAATTGTGTTATGAGGTTGTCTAATTGTATCAAAATGTTTGTGTTATCTGTTTGTGGTGGAATTTAAATGGAACATACATCCACATTCCTGCCATGCAAACGTAAAGTACAAGCTACGGCTTGTAAAGGTGAATTCATTGTAATTTGTGTATGTGTAAAAACATTGTTGATGTACAGTGCTGTACCGCCACTGCGATGTGGTCCACGGACCTCATCGTGACGGTACAGTGAGTAATTAGAAAGATTGAAGTTATCTGTAGTATCTGTAGGCAAACAACATGTTTCTTCAAGTGCTATGAAAATAGGTGCGAGAATATTGAAAAAAGCTTTCATTTCGGCCCATTTTGATATCAAGCTACGATAATTCCATTGCAAAAAAGTAGACATCGGGAAGAGTTAATGTTTGTCAGCACCTTTCGGTGCATGTCGGAGCCAGGAGTGCAGTTCAGGTGGGTACGTGTGTTGAGTGCGGCCGGCGGTGGTTGGCTCGCTCGAGCCGTCCGGCCGACCGGTGACCTTGGCAGGATCACGCCGGCCGGCCACTGCCGCGGGAAACGCCCGCCGGCTGGGAGTTGGTCGGGTCACGTGGGCGCCGGCGGCGCTGGGCCGGACCGGCGGCCCGCTGACAGGGAACGAGAATTTGCTCCCGCAGCGGAGTGACTGCGGGGCCTATCACTCCTCCCTGGAGTGGTCCGTTTGTTTGGAGCCGGAGTGGTCTGAGTGTTGGGAGCCAGGGTGGTTTGTGTCGGAGTGGTCTGAGTGTTGGGAGCTAGGGTGGTTTGTGTCAGTGTGGTCAGTGGAGTAAGTTTTTTGAGTGGAGCTAAACCCGGAATCATGTCTGTTTGCATCGAGGCAGAAGTAGTGTTGACTCGACGTGTGGGGGGAGCAACGGTGGCCGCCTGGCCGCCTGAGGTTTTGTTGACGGGGAGGTGGCTTCGACAGACCGTCGGGCCTCGGGGTATGACACCCCGGTCGTGGCCTTCACAGCGCAGACCTCCTTCTCCTTGCGCCATACTGGACAGAGGGGTGATGTGGTCAGGTGGTCGGGTGTGTTGCAGTTGAGACAGTGGACAGGTTTGGAGCAGGTGGAATCAGAATAGGGTGATTCACCACACTTTGGACAGCGTGCTGTTTGGCGACAAGTCTTGCTGCCATGCCCAAAGCGCTGACAATTGAAACAGCGGAGGAGAGGATTAGGAATAAGGACATGGACTTGGAATCGGATGTAGCCGGCGAGGAGGGTCTTGGGAAGAGTTGTAGAGTTGAAGGTAAGGACTAGGAGACTCGTGTCACGTTTCTGGCCATCTTTGAAGGATGTGATGCGGCGGACGTGGGTCACCCCCTCCGGCCTGAGCTCCGCTTGAATATCTTCCTCAGACATGAAGCGGAGCTCCGGCGTGAAGACGGTGCCCTTGGTGGAATTGCGGTTGGAGTGGAGTGAAATGGTCACGGATTTACCATAAAATGTGGTGGTACCGAGGAGGGCTTTGGTCTGGGCTCGGGTTTGGGTTTTGATGACGAGGGTTCCGTTGGCTGGGGCTTCAATGCCAGGATTGGCTAAGGAACAAATGGCGAGGAGCTGCTTGGTTGGCCAGAAAACGTTGACACGACGAAAGGAGACGGACTCCTCGACAGGCTTTACTACGATGTGTGATCCAGGACTGTCGAGGTAGGGTTCAATGGGTTCAGGTTGGGATGAAGTGGTCTGGTTCGAGCGTGGGTTTGCGGCGTGGAGAGTGATGGTCTGGTCTGGATTGCGAGGCGATGTCGTGGTCTTGGGACGAGCAGGGGTCAGCGAAGCGCAAAGGGCTTCCATGTCGTCATCGAGGGGAATAGTTCGGCGCGGGTCATCAACAATTCCATCAATCGAGGGAGCATCAGGGGCCAGGTCCGTGTTCGTGCGATGGTTGTCGGGTGTGGTCAGAGGAGGAAAATTCGAGTCTGAGTCCGTTGGCGAGCATGGGTCGATGTCCTTTTTTCGTTTTTTCCCCATCGCGGGGAAAAAATCCCTACCTAGTGTAACTTAAAGAAATAAGAAGGACACAGAAACACAGGGAACAGAAATACGATGAGATGAAACAAATCCACGCGGGGTGACGGGTGTCACCCCAAGAAAAGAACGAAAAGAGCGACGGCTGTCGCCCCACGAAAATGAAAAATGTCAACTGCGGTGATGGGCAGTTAATCACGCCAAAACTGGCAGGGCGGAGTAATCAATTGCTCTGGTGATCAATGAGCGGATAGTATTGAATACTCCATACCCTCTGTCCAGTTTGGCACAATGAGAAGGAGGTCTGCACTGTCAAGTTCACGACCGGGGTTTCGTAACCCTAGGCGTGGCGGACTGTCGAGGCCACCCCCCACTCTAACAAGATGTACACCCAGGGGGCCGGCATAGCTCCCCCCCCCCATTCCTCGCGTCAACACCACTTCTACTTCAATTCAAACTGACATGATTACCGGCTTACCTCCACTACAAAACTTCCACCTCTCACCACGCCGACACAATCCACTCCGTCTCCCAACACACCGACAACTCCGGCTCCACACCCTCATGCGATTCCCACGAGGAGTGGCAGACCCCGCAGCCGGTCTGGCGGACGGATCGGGCGGGTTCACCGCGGCCGTCCGTACCAAGCCCAAATGCCCGCCTGAACTGCACTTCTGGCTCCGATATGCACACAAAAGTGCCAACAAACATAATGTTACTCTTCCCTATGTCCGTATGTTTACAATGGAATTGCCGTAGCTTAATATCTAGATGGGCAGAAATGAAAGCATTCCTTAGTGTACTCATTCCCATCATTATCGCATCTCAGGAAACATGGTTTCTGCCTACCGATACATATAATTTCAATCTTTTAAATTATTTACCGTACCGTCACGACGAGGTTCGTGGACCATACCGCAGTGGTGGTACAGCCCTTTACATCAACAATGATTACACACATACACAAATTACACCTAATTCACCTTTACAAGCCGTAGGTTGTACTTTGTTTTTTCATGGTCGGAATACCTATGGATCAGTATGGATCAGTTACTCTTATTATATAATATTATTGATATATATATATATATATATATATATATATATATATATATATATATATATATATATATATATATATATATATATATATATATATATATATATATATATATATATATATATATATATATTACATCGGTTATTATGCTCTTCAGTTTATATTCCCCAACACACTGACAACACAAATATTTTCACACAATTAGAGAACCTTATAACATATTTCAATAACCTGTTCATTTTGCTTGGCGATTTTGACACCCATGGCTTAGCGTGGGATAAAACACGTACATTTCCAGACTCTCGCGACTGCATTATTGAACACATTTTAGACCGACACAATTTAGTATTACTGAACATTGTAGAGCCAACCTTCTTCCACCTCGGACGCAATACAGAAACTGTCATTGATTTCACAATTTGCTCTCAGGCCGTGGCCAACGATTTTGGTCGATCGACACCGAATTTCGTGATAGTGATCATTATTCAATTAAATTTACACCCACATTTTCAGCTGCGGCCGATACCACACCCAGTGTTTTTCCCACGGTGGAAAATTTCGAAAGCAGACTATATCAAGTTCCATGACCTTTCATTTATGAATACAAATACAGATTTTTCCCTTGTCCGAAACATCAACTTAGTTATAAATACGCTTTTCGATGCAGCATCTACGGCAATTCCACTCACAAAGCCTTTCGCAAAAAGAAGGAAGAAACCGACACGAAAAGGAAGTCCTATCGCGGCTCCGCATAAGACATACTTTCCTCACACACGGATTTATCTCCACTGATTCACCTCGGCCTTCGTACCCATCATGCAACACCAATGTTACAGTTGCACATCTATTACTTCACTGTCAAACAATATCATGGCCCTCGAAAAGAACTCACCGATCACCGCCGCGTACACAAAATTCCCTTTTCATTGCACACACTGCTGGGAGATTGCCATCCAGCTCTCACTAAATTACTTTTTCCTTTGCCTTTCCTCCGAAAATCCAATCCGTTCCAATAAAATTATACTGAACAGTCCAGTATCAACCCCACGCTCACGGCACGAAATGGCCTGAGGAGGTTGAAGTGCCATTCTCAATAAAACCATATCGGTCCTCTTCAGAGCAGAGGCGAGGCGCTCCGCCGTCCGGAGGCTAAGGTCGGTTTTCTTGTGTTGCAGGGCGCAGCGGGCGGCTGATGAAGACCGTGATGGCCGAGGCGGGCGATACCGCCGTCATTCCGTGTCCAGGCCTGTCTGACCAGCGCGGCTACATTGTCAACCAGCTGGTCTGGACCTGCTCTGCGCGCAAGAAGTGTCCAGCCGCTGATTCCAGGGTTAGTCCCCGCCCGCCTTCGCACGACTTGCATAGCAAACCGACACCTGGGATTCCTGGAGCATCAGGAACATCTTGAGAACCAGGGGAATCTGGGACACTAGGGACATCTGGGAAACCAGGGACATCTGGGAAATCAGGGACATCTGGGAAACCAGGGACATCTGGGAAACCAGGGCTGGGGAACGATATATATCTGGGGAAGCAGGGACATCTGGGACACCATAAACATCTAGGGAACCAGTGGCATCTGGGACACTAGTGACATCTGGGACATCAGGAACATCTGGGAAACCAGGAAATCTAGAACATCAGGGACATCTGAGACACCAGGGACATCTGGGGCACCAGGAACATCTGGAAAACCAGGGATGTCTGGGACACCAGAGACGTCTGAGCACCAGAGACGGCTGAAATATCAGGGACATCTGGGACACCAGAGACGTCTGGGACACCAGAATCATCTGGGATGCCTTGAACGTCACGTTGCCCAAGTGTCACCAAATACTGGGCTACTGATAGCTGACGAACATAGCTAGTTGCCGAGTTATCATCAATGCATATCCTTGGTAACCGACTCTTAGC
The DNA here is from genome assembly GCA_034440615.1 of Ashinkailepas kermadecensis. Taxonomy (NCBI): domain Eukaryota; kingdom Metazoa; phylum Arthropoda; class Thecostraca; family Neolepadidae; genus Ashinkailepas; species Ashinkailepas kermadecensis. The sequence goes on along the minus strand of JAOTOM010003693.1, from coordinate 73,281 downwards.
TAACTTCCTCTGGTGGCTCTATGACGGCATTAACATGATGGCGGGTGGAAATAAGTCGACACTCCTCAAGCTTGGTACGGATCAGGAGAATGGTAGCCTGCTGCGTCAACGCACACTTTTTTAAATTACCCTCGCCCATTACAGCAACTGATCGGAATGTTGTAGGGTGTTACCGAACCAACACAGAGCGCCAAGCACCATTATCAGAAACGAATCAGAATAGAGGTTCAGATTTATCTGATCACCTGCAAACAGAAGCATTTTTTACTTAGGGTTACTTGGGACAATTTGGCTCTGGACAGGCCACTCTCGGACCAGCCGCAAAACCCATGTGGTAGAATCACTTCTAATTAAGAAAGTATAGAAGTTAGATAAAGAAATGCTACCGATGGGCACCCCTAAGCTGAGCGATTTGCTTGAAATGCAACCACTTCCCCTGGTTACCAGAGGTCACTATTAATTGTATCATGAGTGACCTTCATAGCACGATATCTAAAACAAAATGTTTCGAGAATTGTGTTTTCGTTGGAGAATAAGATGGTCACACATCGTCTCCCTTCTAACGGATGAGTGCAAGATGATTGCACAAATTTCAAATGCGTGTATAACGGTTCATATTATCGATAGACGCCTTTTTACATCACGCAAAAGCTACTGGCAATTTCGCGCGCATGCTATATCCAAGTAATACTTGTTCCTTCGAAATTCCTGACATTGACCCAGCAAAGTAGAATATGGCCAAGTAACCCTTTGTGGGTTTGTTTTCCGGAATCATCCGTTAGCTGGGGAACCATGCACTGTGCACCACTATTTGGCTATGTGAGTACCGAGAAGTACTTGTTGCGTTGCAACACGACGGTATGAAGTGGTTGGGAGAATCCAGGATAAGAGGAAGACTAACGCTGCGCAGAAATTCACTGAAATGGACAACAGAAGATGCCAAGCTCTCGTAAGGGCGACCAAACAGAAGATGCGCCATCGACTCAAACAACAGACAACAGAGACGCCAAATTCCCGTAAGAGCGGCCAAGCATAAAATAAGGAATCGATAAAAAAAAACAGGGACGCCAAATTCGCGTAACTGCGATCAAACATACGATGAGGAATCGGCACAAAAGCTTGTCCAGAAATTTAGCGTGTCGCAAGCATACGAATGCGGGGTCCCCAAATATAACGGTGTGAGGTACAGAAAACGCCGAAACGTGCCATCTAAGACGGAAAAGCAGAAAAAGACGCAAAGAGGAGACTGCTAAAGCTGTAGCGCTTGGTCATGCCGACAGCAGTGGAATTTCACGTCGTAATTGACGACGAATCCTACTTCACCCACAAAGTGGACAATGTCCCGAAAAATAACGTGTACTATCCATTCTGATCCATTTCGCTGAGCAAAATGTGAGAAGCGTATATATTCTATGATAATAGTAGACGTTCTCATTTTCCCTATTCAAATCATACCACACAAAACGAGCACTCTGTTCGCGATATGCTGAGAACACCATTATCAGAATAGAATGCCAGTGCATTGAGACTTACAAATGTTCTCATGTGAAACCACTTTCAAGACTCAGGAAGGGTAATATCTTTTGGTCTCAAGTGAAACCAGTCGGACTGAGAATAGCAATTAGTCTCAATTTAAACAGCTATGCTCAATTGAGACCAGTTCCAAGTGTCACCCTGACTCTTCGTGGGTCGCAAATGTACTCGTGTAAAACCACTACTTCAAAGTTTCAACAAGCATATTTTTATTATCGCTGAAGCCAGTTGAACTGAGAATAGTTATTTGGTTCAACATTGGAAGCTGTTACTAAAGTGAGACTAGTTTCAGGTTCAATACACGTCTCAACTGAGAGTGGTTATTGATATAAATGTCCGTCGCTGTTCTCATATGAAGCTTCTTTCAGGTCAAAATACACGTTTTATTTTGGTATCGCAGCTACAACAGGACAGATGAACGGTTGCCTTTTTCCAGTGTCACATGACATACTTTAATGTACAGCTCTAGAGTGCCGCACACTTATCGCCGGCGTCATCTGCCACACATGCCGCTCATCGCTGCCTCAGAGGATGATGTCCTGGCGATAGCCAGCGAAGTGATTCAAGAGGAACTGTGAGCACCACCCACAACATTCTGTTTATTTGCCAAATGCATCCCAAATATGTACCATAGAAACAGGCATGCATTTGCATCAAATATCATCGTCGTCTCCATCTTCGCTACGTCACTCGCAGACAACAATCCTGGACTTCGACAAATGTAAGAATGTGAGAGAAGTCTGAGACAGTGAGAATCCCAGCTAAGGTGCTGGTCGAGGAAGACACCTAACACTTTAACGGTGGGACTTAGCTTCACAGTGATTGGAGTCCGAAATGTGCAGATGATTATGGAGAACAATGATGAGTTGAATTCATGACATTATAGTCCTTTAAAGAATTGTCTACAACTGATAACTATGCTTCCTTGCAATATAGATCTGGTCAACTGCAGGGCGTGAATTTCGGAAGCTCAAAATGTCACGCCTTTAGCGGCTACTAATAATTTGTGCCACGACAGTTGCAGTGAAACCTTGTGAATATGTGCAATCATGTCTTATTGCGTTAAAATGTATTACACACCGTTTTCATTGGGTATAAAAGTGTTCCGTAAACAGCACAGGCGATTTTTCGTATGTTCCCCGATCCAAACAGCGGTGTTCGGAATACGGCATGTGCATCTGCACATGTTAACCCTCGCCAGTATTATAGGGGGGGGGGTACGACCCCCCCTGGCGATTCGAAACCGTGCATGTTACGAAAACGAACCAAAGACCAAAGTTATATATCTGGCCGAGATCTCGCGATTGGAATTCAGTATGACCTTCTAAGGTCGCTGGTTGACCTTCCAGGTCAGGTCAAATGTCTAAAATTGATTTTTGTTTTGCATTTTCCTAAGAAAATCGTCAGTTATATCGAAACTACTGTCTAAATATGCACGAAATGGCCGGAAACATGTTTATTGGTACCTTGCGAACATAGCGACATGTCACACAATGTGATCGGACCAATATGTCATGCACCAAATGAGGTCAAAGCCGTGACCCCAAATATCCAACGTTTTGAAAAGTGGTTCCAATTTCGAAGTTTAAAGTTCCTTAGGGTAAAAATGGACGCTGAATTCGAATTCAGCACGAAAAATTACCGTAGGTCAGCTAAAAAAGGTCGAAAGGTCAAACGAGGTCAACCGAGGTCACCGATTTTTGGAACATTATTTTTCCAATGGGAACCCATCTGGGCATTGCAAAATTGCATTGCAAAACATAATACCAGTCGATGTAGGCAACAATGTCATGTTTAGGTGCGATAATCACGTATTTGTCGAAAACTGCTCGGAAGTGCTCCCTTTTATGACCTCATAACTCTGTGACCTGACATGCCCTCCCAAAAACATTTCACCAAAAGTCGTCAAAAGGTTGCCCCAGAAGGTACTGAAAATCTCAGAGCGATCCGTTCATCGGTTTGGAAGGAATACACAAAAACCTTATGGGGGGGGGTTGCACCCCCTATACGGGCGAGGGTTAAAACAAGTGAAGTGTGTTGAATGCCGAACAGGGACTTAAGCAGTTTAAGCCCGCAAGGTTGCACTTGGCAAGGGTGGACCCAGTAATTATCATTGTGAAAGGGGCAGAGAAGGAGCAAAATACGCTCCTTTGGGTTGGAAAGGTGCCTCTTCAGCAAACCTCAGTGTACCCCTCCCCAACTTAGTGATTTTTTTCGCCGAAGATAACCCTCAGAGGAAATGTGCCCCTTTCCCCAATAATAATTACTGTACCCTCCCTTGCGAAGTGCAACATTGCGGGCTTAACATGCTGAAGTCCGTGCTTGGAATTCAACACATACTTCACTTGTTTTAACAGGGGTAGATGCACGTGCCGTATTCCGAACACCGCTGTTCGGTTTGGGGAACACACGGCAAATCGCCTGTGTTGCTTGCCGAACACCGTTTTATCCCAATGAATACGGTGTTTAATGGATTTGAGCCCAATAAAACATGAAAATGTCTCGCCTTTAGCGTCTATTAATAACTTGTGCAACGACAGCTACAGTGAAGACTTGTGATTTTGTGAAAGCATGTTTTATTGCGCTCAAATATATTAAAAACCGCCTTCATTGGGGTATAATGGTGTTCAGGAAACAACACAGGCGATTTTCCGTATGTTCCCGGAACCGAACAGCGGTGTTCGGAATACAGCACGTGTATCTGCACCTGTTAATGTGAATTGTGTGCTGAATTCCGAACAGGAATTTAAGCATTTTAAGACCGCACGGCTACACTTGGCAAGGGTAGACCCAGTAATTATCATTGGTAAGGGGTAGAGCAGAAAAAGCGGTGTTTGGAATACAGCGGGTGTATCTGCACCTATTAAAAAAGTGAAGTGTGTGCTGAATTCCGATCACGAATTTAAACATTTTAAGACCGCATGGTAGATCCAGTAATTATCATTGGGAAGGGGCGCATACGAAAAATGCACCCCTTTGGTTTGGAAGGGTATCCCTTCAGTAAACTTCAGTGTACCTCACCCCCACTTAGCGAATTTTTTCCGCCGAAGGCACTGCTCCCAGGAAATGCGCCCCTTCCCCAATGATAATTACTCTATCCGCCCTTCCCAAGTGCAACGCTGAGGGTTCAAAATGCTTATTAAGCCCGAGTTCGGAATTCGACACACACTTCACTAGCTTTAACAGGCGCAGGTACACGTACCGTATTCCAAACACCGCTGTTCGGTACGGAGGACACACGGAAAATCGCTTGTGTTGTTTGCCGAACACGTTTATACCCCAATGAAGACGGTGTTTAATACATTTGAGCCCAATACAACATGATTGCACACAATCTCAATGCTTCACTCTAGTTGTCTCTGCACAAGTTATTAGGAGCCGCTAAAAGCGTAACATTCTGAGCTTTCGAAATTGCCGCCCTAACAGTTCACCAGGTATATGATTCCAGGAAGTATGATAAGCAACTGTAGAAAATTTTGTAATGGAATATCATGTCATGCAATAAGACTTACAATTGTTCTCCATAATTATCTGCACACATCGAACTAGGACACACATTGGACATCATTATACACACGTTGGATCTTCGACACCTGTGAAATTATTTCAATATCTCAACATTCTGATACCGTACGGCAAGCCACATCAAATGACACCCACATGATGCAAATTGAAGCCATAGCGACGAAACGCAAGGATTTTGAGAACAAAAGAGAGTAAAACTAACCTTTGACCTTGAGGCTTGACATGACATGTCCCGGCTTGAAATGTTGCTCGAGGGTTGACCACGGGCTGTCTCTTGATGTCAAACATGGGTAGCTTTGGTAGAAAACGAAGAAACGCGGGGTGACCGAAGAAATGAACTCGACCATTGACTTTGAAAATTGATGTGATTTCTGAACAGAACTGAACAGTGCCTGAAGGCACGTCGAATGACTCCCACTAGATGCAAATTGAAGACATAGCGACGAGGCGCGAGACTTCGAGCAATTTAAGCTATCCTTCGATCTTGTGGTTTGAAATTGACATGTTCCCGTTTGAAATGTTACTCGAGGTGCACCACGGGCTATTGCTTGATACAAGATGTGGATAGGTTCGGCGACGAAAAAATACGAGGCGACCAAAGAAATCGTTTGATCTTTGACCTTTTAAATTAGTTCGGTTTGGTAACATTATAAGACGGCACAAGCCGCGTCAAATGACACCCACTTGATGCAAATTGAACCCATAGCGACGATTAGCGAGGATTCGAAAAAATTCAAACTATCTTTTGACCTTGAGGTTTGACCTTGATATATGCCGGTTTCAAAATGTTACTCGTTGGTTCACCATGAGCTATCGCTTGATATCACCATGAGCTATCTGGGTAGGCTTGGGCGAAAACCGCAAAAAATGTGAGGCGACCGAAAAAATCAGCTGAATTTTGACCCGTCGAGATGATTTCGAATTATTAACTTTCTGATACCGCACAACAAGCAACATCGAATGGCATCCATTTTCTCCAAATTGAAACCATAGCGACGAAACGCGAGGTCATCGAAGAACTCCCAAAAAAAATTGACCTTGTCATGTTCCGGTTTTTAAATGTTACTCGCATGTTCACCACTGGTTATTGCTTGATACCAGATTTGGATGGGTTTGAGCGAAAACGAAAGAAAATTGAGCGGACCGGATGATCAGGTTGGCCTTTGCCCTTTAACAATAATTCGATTGCTTAGCTTTCTGATAACACATAACAGGCCAGGTCGAATGACGCCCATTTGATGGAAATTGAAGCGATAGCAACCGAACCTCGCGTTCGGTCGATACCGTTTCAATATCGCCATCTAATAAATCAGGCTAACCTTTGATATAGAAGTTTGCCGTTGAAATGTACCGGTTTGAAATGCTACACGATGATTCACCATATATTCTAGGACAAATGTACGTAAGGACAAATGTACGCAGGGACAATATGTACGTAAGGACAAATGTACGTAAGGACAAATGTACGTAAGGACAAATGTGCGTAAGGACAAATGTACGTAAGGATACATGTACGTAAGAACAAATGCACGTAAGGAAAAATGTACGTAAGGACAAATGTACGTAAGGACAAATGTACGTAAGGACAAATGTACGTAAGCAAATGTACGTAAGCGCAGATGTACGTATGACAATTGTACGTAAGCGCCGATGTACGTATGACCAATATACGTAAGCGCAAATGTACGTATGGCAAATGTACGTATGCGCAAATGTACGTATGCGCAAAAGTACATAAGCGCAAATGTACATATGCGCAAAAGTACGTATGCGCAAAAGTACGTAAGCGCAAATGTACGTATGCTAAAAGTACGTAAGCGCAAATGTACGTGAGCTGAAATGTTCGTAAGCGCAAAAGTACGTATTCCCAAATGTACGTAATCGCAAATGTGCGTAAGCGCAAATGTACGTAAGCGCAAAAGAACGTATGCGCAAACGTACGTAGGCGCAAATGTACGTATACACAAAAGTATGTAAGCGCAAATATACGTATGTGCAAAAGTACGTAAGCGCAAATGTACGTAAGCGCAAATGTACGCATGCGCAAAAGTACGAAAGCGAAAATGTACGTATGCGCAAATGTACGCATGTGCAATTGTACGCGTGCGTAAATGTACGTACATTTACGCATGCGTACCTTTGTGTTTATGTACATTTGATTAAGTACATATGTCATACGTACATTTACGCTTACATACATTCGCTTACGTACCTTTGCCATAAGCACATTTGCTCTTACGTATATCTGCCATCAGTACATTTGCCATACGTACTTTTGCGCTTTCGTAAATCTGAACGTACGCACATCTGCCATACGTACTTTTGCGCTTTCGTATATCTGAGCTTACGTACATCTGCCATACGCAGTTTTGCGCTTTCGTATGTCTGAGCTACGTATCTTCGTATATCGTACATCTGCCATACGTATTTTTGCACTTACGTCCATACCTGCATACGTGCACTTGCGCTGACATACCTTTTCCCTTACGCACACTTGCGATTACGTACATTTGCGCTTACGTACATTTACACATACGTACATTTGCGCTTACGAACATTTGCGCTCACGTACATTTGCGCTCACGTACATTTGCGCTTATGTACGTTTGCTCATACGTACTTTTGCGCTTATGTACATTTGCGCTTACGTACATTTGCGCCTACGTACATTTGCGCTTACGTACATTTACGCTTACGAACTTTTGTGCATGCGTACATTTGCGCTTACGTACATTTGCGCTTACGTACATTTGTGCATACGTCCATTTGCCATACGTACATTTGCTCTTACGTACATTAGCCATACGTACATCTGTGCTTACGTACAATTGCCATACGTACATCTGCGCTTGCGTACATTTGCTTACGTACGTACATCCGCCATACGTACATTTGCTTCACGTACATTTGTCCAGTTACCTCACCATAGGCTATGTGACTTGTGATCTGCTTGATACCAGATTTGGGCAAGTTTGGGTGAAAACGAAAAAAAATTGGAGTCAACCGAAGAAACCGGTTTGCGTCGGACCTTGACCGTTAAGGTGGTAATGTGCGACCTATGTAGTTTTTTTTTCCAGTATGTTCAGTGCAAGCAGAAGCATTTGTGGTAATTGATTCAGACGATCATGAACCCGTGGCTGAATGTCGATGCCAATACAAGTACGCCTGTGGCGAACACGTCGCTGAATACGAATACGAATACGACGTTAACATGACATTCTTGCTTAAGGCTGCCCATGACTCCCCTCCATGGCCTTGAAGATACACAAGGACACCCACAGTCACGTTTGTTCAAGATATATCAATATATGCGCTTGTGAATGCAACCTAAGACTATAATAAAGCCTTGCGATTATAAAAATTTGTTGCCTGGCAATTTTTGGGTAATTTTTGGTGATTCTCTTGCATATATATTTTCACTTTATAAAAGTATAATTTTGCTGCGATCATACTCAGGTAGCTGAAGCTTGGGGGGACACTGAAAAATTGAGGGGGACAAATCGCCACTTTTCAGAAATTTGAGGAGGAACATGTGCCCCCCCCCATCCAGTGGTTACACCCATGCTCATGGTAGCCGCAACTTGATAAAACTTGAGACCGGTATTATTTCTCACGATGTCTCAATGGAATTACGCATGAATGTTGAGAAATTTACTTGATCCATGGCATAAATCCACAAAATATAGGTTCCCACTGCCTAAAAACTGCACACATTTAAGACATTGAGTCCGATAACTGTCCTTTCGTGAGCAACATAACGAACATGTTCACAAAACGTTTGTTCAGTGTTCCAGCCCCCGAAGAGGTCAAATGCCGCTCCAAGAGCTTCTCCAGCTGATGGTTTGGTTTGCGATCAGCCCACGTTGGGTATGAGAGCCCTTTCTTCCCCAGCAAAGGTGCCCTGGGCGGTCAAGCGTACGGAAAAGAATACGCGCATAGGCGTCTGATCCCATTCGTCAATGCCAAGCACAAGGGACGAAGCTGTCTCATGTTGATGTTTCATGTTCAGTTCATGTTGATGTCAGTCTTGGTTTCTGAAATATTGCTGTTATTTCTCCTGGTATACTTTTTCTTGTATAAAACGGAATCTATTGAAGTCTGATATATGTAGAGGCGTAGAGAAGCGTGGTTTGACACGCACAAACATGTCCAATAAACATGTCCAAAAGCATGTTCAGTCTAGCTGACAGCCGGTAACAGAGACAAGTTTTTCCTCTAAAATACAGATATCTTTTAACGATAATTCCCTTGTCCTCAGTGCCCCGACTACGGAGCTTCAGCATAATGCGGTCAATTACAAGGGTGTTGGCTGCCAGGAACAGGCGTGTGGCCGGGCAGAACAGAACGCCCAAGCTGCTCGTTTTCCAAGCTTGCTCACTTCCAAAAATGTTCATGTTCCAATGTTGCTCATTTTCCAATTGTTCCCATGCAACTATTCGTGTTTCTACTTCGTCGATAATGACTGCATCACAGCTTAGAATCGTTATCTTTGTCTGAAATCAGCCTTCAAGGTCTCCCGAAGTGTAGTTGCACCAGATACTTGAATAGTTTATTTTTGAATGGATTGAGATTGATTTCATGGCTTCAGCCAATTACATGCTGTTGGGTGTTCATGAGTGGAGCTATCTGGAACAGTTTACTCCCTCTAGAGAACTAATTTAACTGTATTTCATGAATATAAGTGAAAGTTCAGATGTTCCATTTCGGTAGGATCAATAATACAGATGCTTTCACAGTAACCTTTGTACCACACTCAGGAACTTAAAGCTCAGTCGGATTGCTAATTACGCATGTTCTCACGTTAAACAAACTATTTCATTCTTCGCATGAACATGTATCCCCCTCACCTCTCAAGAACGGAATGGGCTTGTCTGAAGCCGAGCTCGATAACCCAACACTAGTGGTGACAGGCAGGGTTATAGACCCTGCCAGCGTGTGAAGCCGAGCTCGAGAACCCGACACTAGTGGTGGCAGACAGGGTTATGGACCGTACCAAAGTCCTGTCTGATTATGAAAATGTGCCACCATTCGAAGCACGGCACACCAGTGCTAAATTATTCGTGAAATAGGGTGGAATATACCACTTTCTGGACACCGAATTGACACCCTCCCTCGGAGAATCGACACTGTGCTTCTTGATGATTCGTTGATGAGGTTTTTATGTCTAATTTCTAACAGCATGCTCTTGATAAGTATCATGCTGCTACTTACATTGTGGATTGTGATGAACGAATATCTCTTAGCACAATTTCGGGTAAGATGATTATCTATGATGTCTGTAATACAATATCAGTTGATAAGGATGGGTATTTTGTATTATTATCGCTAAAATAGTTACCCTAAATTAGATATCTCAAAACAAAGGAAAAACGTTCTTGCATGAGTGCGTTGTTGGATCAAAATTGTGTTTGAAGAACTTATAAGTCATGTTAAGAACATTGTTTCCATGACGAATTTCGACATCCTGTTCTCGTTTCGGCATATCACACCTAACGAAAAACCATTACTTTAACACTGCGACACACTGCCCACAGTCATGTCTGCAAGTGGGTTCCTTCCACATAGTATGGCCTGGTAATTCTCCAGCCTTGATCACAGTTTGGTGACGGCTGAAATATGTGTGGCAAATCGCAGCCCATACGGCTGCAACGAACGTCATGCTCTGCCAAGGAGGATATGCATGTCTGCTGTTGACGGCGAGATAACGACCGACATGCCAATAATTCGAGCTGCAATATCACAGGCACTTTCAACAACGATGCTCTCCTCAAAATCCCATCAGAGATTTATGACTATATGGTCTGAAATCTGGCACATTGTCACCTGAGGAGAGACGTAATATGCAATCATCTGGTAACCATCATCATATGCAAATATTACTTTATTTATGTTGTGTTTTTTTTCCAAATTCGGGTTTCAACTCATTATTGGCAGCCTTGCTTAGCTCAACTGTCTGGCCGGTATGGCACATGGTAGATTGTCCGCGATAGACTGAAGGTCTCCCTCTCCTCTTCGGTTATTCTGCAGTAACCATTTACCTAATTTGATTGCAAATGTGTGAATACTCCCATCGGACACCTTTTCTCAACACAAAGTGATTGCAATAACAGGAGGAATATGTAGCAGTATGGCATACTCGTGTTTCCTTTCAATATGACGGTTTGGTGCAAATATATATATGCTACGAGTATTCACTCCACTTGAACCTATTTAATGTATTCGTCATTGCAAATTGCCTCGAATAAATTTAATACTCTTCGACCAGATTCAATACATAGGCAAAGTCGTGGTATGCGCGTAATGGAGATTCCATGATGTTACTGATCCATCGACTGGCATAAAAAGGCCAATAGGTGTAACGTCTACCTTTAATGTCATTAATCAGAAGCTGATAGCGAACGATATTTTATGTATGGCTATATAGCGCACAAGATCTTCTTGCATGCTTGTTTCTTCAGTCGCCTTGTGTCTTGGTCATGTTTCGCCGTCATCCAACATCAAACGAGTGGGTGCAATAGCATAGCATACCCGTATTGTAATTCATCTAATAACTTGTTTTCTTGGTTAGTATTTCATTGTGAATACTATTGTGATCATTATTGTTTTATAATGGCAATGCTATTTATTACCTTTCCAATTTTCACTATCTACTATTTTGTGGTACCATTCGTGCTCTATATTGTTATGACTAGTGTAAATATTCGTTTATTATCATTATTATGGTCATTATTATTATTCTTATCCATATTTTTAGTGTTAGTATCATTCTTGTTTTCGTTCTTGCTGTTGATATCAGTATTGCTAATGTTGTGCTCCTTGTTTTCGATGAATTACGGTATGATTATCGGTCAGCAGGTTCAAGGGGCGTAAGAACCTGTTGGTTATTATAACAAATTGGCCCAACTGCATTACATAAGTCATCACTTCACAATAATTTGCACAAAACAGCAACGGACTAATTACAGACATATAAAGAGATGTCGTGAGTAGCTCACAAACAGTTTGCTGTTTGTGAGCTACTCACGACTGCTCTTGTCGTGAGTAGCTCACTTAGCACTAGCTCCGAGGACTTGGGGAACTGGTTAGGAAGAGCACGGCTGAAGAGGAAGCACCACCACATGCCTCTAAGAGCCCTGTTGCAGACAGCGCGCCGCTACAGGCGTATCGGCATCGTTTCTTAATCTTAATGTCCAACAGGCTCATGTGTTATTCATTGCATGAGTTACAAGTGTGCGTTGTCTGTAAGCAGCGTGCCATTTGTTACCAGTAAGTGGTGCATTATTCAACTAATTTATCCTCGCCGTATCTTGTTGGTGGTTTCGTCTCAGTTCGAGTCTAAAGCTCCCGCAGAGTAAACAGAGCGGTGCGGCAGGCTTTTGGATATTACAAGTAACCATAAACTGCTCCGTATTCTACCACACAGCACCTACTAAGTTAGCGGCTAGCGTTCATCGGCCTCTGTGCAGCCGTGTGAGACGAGGGCCGTTCCGCCTTTCAGCTTACGACGCATGCTGAAAATACGGCCACATTCCGTGTCTAACTTATGATTTATGCTGAGCCTACGGTCCGCATGCAACTGCTCATCAATAGCGTCCGAAATCTCGGAACGAGTCGTGGTTTACCTCACGGCGTACACTGTGCATACGTGTGTCCCGTCTATATTTCTTTGAAATTAACAAATGCACCAGGTCTCCGAGTACCTAAGCTCTCCTGATGCAAGTCACCCATGGCCAAGACGTCTACCCTAGAGAAGTGCATGGTGCGAGGATTTCATTTGCGAGGATTTGCACTCACTTATGTGGATAGAGTGACGATGCCAATTGGAGGGGTTGGAGTTCAGTAATTTTAGTGTGTCGATGGCACTTTAACCCAAACGAACACCACCTCGACAGGTCATCGCTGGGCACATGGGATGCAAATCACCGCTGATGGCGGTGGTGACTATTTGCATTGAATCTGCGAGGCGAGGAGCCGGCACGTTTTCAGCTTCCCCTTCCACCGAGCGGCCATCCAGTGCTACTCGCAGCCTCTCCCAGTCCAAATGTGCGGGCGTCTCTCCGAATTCCGGTGTGAACCTCGCCCTGCGCGATGAGCGTACCTTTGCCTTGGTCACTATGTGCGTTGATGCCTGTTGGTGTTTGCTGCCTCCCTTCCCTCTCTCTGTGGAAGTGTGGAAAGGGGAGAGCCTGTTCCACACCCCACTCTCAGACTGATGTCGGATCACTCGGGCAGGGCCAGCTGGCAGAGTTCGTTGCACGAAGAGTGCGAGTGCGTGGCGACTCGTCACGGTTGAGACTGGACCAGCGCACCTGGGCGCTGGTGGTGAATCCCGTGAGGGCCGAGGACAGTGGCACGTACAGCTGCTCCTTCAACAGCCAGGCGGCCGACTACCGCGTCATCGAGCTCGTCGTGCTTGGTGAGATAATCGACTCCACGTGCTGTACGTGCCGCCGTGGGTACGGTACGGTACGGTACGGTACGGTACGGTACGGTACGGTACGGTACGGAGTGGGACGGAGCGGGACGGAGCGGGACGGAGCGGGACGGAGCGGGACGGAGCGGGACGGAGCGGGACGGAGCGGGACGGAGCGGAACGGTACGGTACGGTACGGTACGGTACGGAGCGGGACGGAGCGGGACGGAGCGGGACGGTACGGTACGGTATGGTACGGTACGGTACGGTACGGTACGGTACGGTACGGAGCGGGACGGAGCGGGACGGAGCGGGACGGTACGGTACGGTACGGTACGGTACGGTACGGTACGGTACGGTACGGTACGGCATGGCACGACACGGTAAGGTGCGGTATGGTGAGATATGGCATGGTACGGTAAGATACGGTACGGGACGGTGCAGTACCGTATGAAATTAACCAATGGTAATTTCATTGGTATCGTACCGTACACACGGTGCGGTACCGTACGACACGATAGGGTACGGTACGGTACAGTGCGGTTTGTGAGGTATGGGACGGTACGGGACGGTACGGGACGGTACGGGACGGTGCGATATGGCACGGTACGGTACGACACGATAGGGTACGGTACGTTACAGTGCGGTATGGTGAGGTATGGTGCGGTACGGTACGGTACGGTATGATGAGGTATGGCACGGTACGGTACGGTGCGGTGCGGTATGGTACGGTATGGTGCGGCATGGCGAGGTATGTTGCGGAACGACCTCCGTGAACATTGCTCAGCACACCAGACGCTGACCACGGTGACCCTGTGGCCTAGGCGGACTGGTGACCCGATTTTTTTTCACACTACAAAACGTGCATTAGTCTGAGCATGATTCTTCCCTCTACCAGCAACCAAGTTGGCCAATGCATGAATATCACAGCGCATATCGATCCGCAAAGTACGCAGCACTCAACACACGTAGGACAACATTGGTCAAAAGGTCACGTTCAGAGCATGGTGCCGCAGCAGCACTGGTGTCATCGATGCTGCACGTTGGTTGAGAGCCATGCCAAATCCAAGACTCGCACGACCGCCACGGACACGTCTTCCACAGCCGCCAATGAACGCCCGCTCTAGCGCACGGTCAGCCTGCCGATTATCGATCCCGTGTTGCAGATAATTTCACTGTGGACTCAGGGAGACACCAAGAAAGAAAGATAACTAGATGGTATACAGAAATAGAGATAGGTAGATAGGCAGATGGATATATAATGGCAAAATACGTGTGTTTTATACGTATGGATGCAATTATTGAAAGATACATACCTATAAGTTATGATATAGTATAATATGAACATATATATATACATATATATTGCGTGTAAAGAAAATATACGACCTTCAATATACCAGGAGGTGCTGAGTTGATATCAAAAGTAACGATAAAGGTTATATTTTATTACTCAACGTTTTTATTACTCAACTTCTTGACATAGTTTGTTTCTGGTTTGGAGTTTCTGTGAGTGTCTGCACCACTGAGGAGGGGCTTTTCTGCATTCCAAGTGTCTTTTTGCACGCTTTTTCCCGCGTGACTTTTTCAATTTTTTAAGCTTGAGCTATTATTCATCACTCCTGACGATGGCCCCTGGCCGAAACGTTCAGTAACATAATATAACCTTTCTCGTTACTCTTGATATCAACTCAGCATCTCCTGGTATATTGAAGGTCGTATATCTTCTTTACACACAATGTCTAAAACCCAGGAGCATCTAAGAGCCATTCTTCGTTGCATTAAACACACACACACATATATATATATATATATATATATATATATATATATATATATATATATATATATATATATATATATATATATATATATATATATATACATACATATATATGTATATATCCATGTGGATTGTACGCCTCACCAAGTAAATGGCTCAAATGCAATATCACTATGAAAGCCACTGACGATGCACCTCCGTGACGGTGCCCCCTTCCCCCGCCCCCCACAAAAAAAGATAGAGAAAAAAGAACCTTTGTTACACGTCATCGTACCCTACTCGCTGGACAACATCTCACACAAAATACTGTGATCTTAAAATTGTGTCAGGATCCGGTTCGCTTGTTCATATTACGAGGCGCTGTATATACGGGAACGGACCATGCAGCACTAAATCTGCAACTGAAAACACGTGTGACACTTGGGCTGTGGGGACCCCCAGTAAGTGCATATGGTGACGAAGACGAACCTACGGTATGTGGTATGCTGATTATGTGCAATATATGTGTAATGGTTTCAAATGTGATGCATGGAGTAAGATGGGCAGAATGTTAGTGCATACCATGAGTTGCATTGAGGCGTATCTTACGGAGAACACAAACGTGATATCATTTATTGTTCAATGCAGCATGCATTATATATATATACATATATATATATATATATATATATATATATATATATATATATATATATATATATATATCTATATATATATATATATATATATATATATATATATATATATATATATATATATATATATATCTATATATATATAGATATATATATATATATATATATATATATATATATATATATATATATATATATATATATATATATAACGTAGTGATGCACATGAGAACACTACAGGGATGGAGAGAGAGAGAGACAGAGAGGGAGAAAGAGAGAGAGAGAGAGAGAGAAGAAACAAAATCAAATAGAGAGACAGAGGATGAGCGAACCTGCGCACATTTCTGTCGCGGTAGTTGCTGGTGGATTCGGTGAACAACGAATCTTTCCGAGGATGTAGATAACAGAACTCAGTTGGTATGTGAGCTGCAGAACACAGTTATGCGTCTGGCTTTGTCTAGGAGCTGCTTTGAATGATGGAGAGGGGAAATGAGAAAATAGATGAAAGGAAAAGAGATGAACAAAGAATGGGAAATATTGAAATAAAGTATGGAAGGGAAATGAAATGAAGTATGGAAAGGAAATGAAATGACCTGAAATATAACGATGAGAACGAAGGACATATGAACTGTTACCGATATTATAATGGCATTGCCATGACTGTTAGTGGAATGCTCGAAGGGATAAAGTGGAAAGCCCGGATTGCGGCTTAACTCGGGTGATTGATAAAAAGTGGTACAACGAACTCCTCTGGATTAGTACCTGATGGCATGGTGCGCTACCAATGATGCACCTCACTATATCGAGTTCCCGGTGCCGGATTTGGAATACTGCCCACCACGACCAGACCAAATGCCACATAAAGCATACAGGCATATCCAACCGATCAAAGAGTCGGTTGTTTACTGAGCCGAAATTTGTAGCCGGTTTTGGCCGCGGTTTGGTGGTCATCAGCTGTCGTTATGATCGATCAACTTCGTGACCGCCTGGGGCGTCATCGAATTTACGACGGCATGATATTAAAGTTTCTCGCGATTACACTCGCACCGCCGATCGACTGGACGAAATTCATATGCACCAGCAAAAAACATCAACGCTTCGTGAAGGAAGTGTCGAGCGGCACACCACCGAATGATAGACGGCGTTTTGGTGTAATGGTCGGCGTCACGCTCGCGGACGTTTAACTCTCCAACTTCGAACGGTTCGGCTTGGCGCCAGCTCACGCATGGCTGACTATTGAACTGTGACTAGCGAACGGCTCGGCGGTGTGTGACTAGCGCCGCCACGTGACTGGCGCCGTGTGACTAGCGCCGCCACGTGACTGGCGCCGTGTGACTAGCGCCGCCACGTGACTGGCGCCGTGTGACTAGCGCCGCCACGTGACTGGCGCCGTGTGACTAGCGCCGCCACGTGACTGGCGCCGTGTGACTAGCGCCGCCACGTGACTGGCGCCGTGTGACTAGCGCCGCCACGTGACTGGCGCCGTGTGACTAGTACCGCCACGTGACTGGCGCCGTGTGACTAGTACCGCCACGTGACTGGCGCCGTGTGACTAGTGCCGCCACGTGACTGGCGCCGTGTGACTAGTACCGCCACGTGACTGGCGCCGTGTGACTAGTACCGCCACGTGACTGGCGCCGTGTGACTAGTGCCGCCACGTGACTGGCGCCGTGTGACTAGTGCCGCCACGTGACTGGCGCCGTGTGACTAGTACCGCCACGTGACTGGCGCCGTGTGACTAGTACCGCCACGTGACTGGCGCCGTGTGACTAGCGCCGCCACGTGACTGGCGCCGTGTGACTAGTACCGCCACGTGACTGGCGCCGTGTGACTAGCGCCGCCACGTGACTGGCGCCGTGTGACTAGTGCCGCCACGTGACTGGCGCCGTGTGACTAGCGCCGCCACGTGACTGGCGCCGTGTGACTAGTGCCGCCACGTGACTGGCGCCGTGTGACTAGCGCCGCCACGTAGAGCCAGCTGATCATGGTCTTGGGGACACATGGCTGCCCAAAACCACCCCGTTAAGCGTTAGGTAATATCCCCTGATTGCACGTACATCGCAAAGCCGAACCAAGGTCAGTATCGCACACCAATGCAATTGGCTCCTGGGTGCCTATTATCTGCATAGTGGAAATACGGCATCATGCTGGAATGTAGGTAAGAAGGAGGCATGCCTATGTATATATGTATATCCATATATTTATATATATATATATATATATATATATATATATATATATATATATATCACGATATGCACCAGTGGCGTACCGAAGGGAGGGAGGCATTGTGGCAGCTGCCACCTCTCCCCCCTCACTCCCCCGTGAGAGGTTGTGGGCCCCCCCCCAAGAATCTCGCCGAGTTTCAGAAAATTGCGTCAGGCTCCCTAAAAATCCCACTGGGGCCCCTAAAAATCGTATTGAGGCCCAGAAAGTAAGCCGAAGGCCTGTACATAACACTAGGGCCCCAAAAATCGCCCCAGGGCGCCTGAAAAACAAATTTAGCCCACAAGAATCGTTCCGGGGCCCATACAAATGACGCTGGGGCTCCAAAGGGTGGGACCGGGGCCCCTGAAAATAACGCTGCCCCCCCGAAAAAAATCGCACGAGGGTCCATAACAAGTATATTTTGTTCCCAAAAAGTCGCGCAGGGCCCCGAATGAAATGAAGCTGGGGGCCCACACAATCGCACCAAGGTCACTGAAAATCACACTTGGCGCTTCAAGAATCTATCCAGGCCACAACAATGACGGTAGGGCTCCAAAAGTTGGATCGGAGCACCTGAAAATACCGCTGAGGCCCCAAAAAAGTCGCACCGAAGCCCCCGATAAGTCGAGCCGGGGCCCACAAAAATCACGCCGGGGCCTCCAAAGGTCGGGATAGGGCCCTGAAAATCACGCTGGAGGCCACGAAGTCTCGCCGTGGCTCATGACAATAACGTTGTGCCCCAAAAAGACGAGCGGGTCCATGCAAATCACACCGAGACCCAAAAGATCGTGCCCCTGAAAATCGCGTTGAGGTCCCAAGAAGTCAGACCATGAAAATCAAGCTGAGCCTGGGAGTACCAAAAACTCGTATCCGGGCCCCTGCAAATCACGCTCGGGGCTCGACAGGTCGCACCTGTGCTCCAAAATCTTATCAGGACCACAAAAGATGAATCGGTACAACAACAACAAAAAACGGTCCGGACGTGAAAGTTCACTCTGGGATTCCAACAAATTCTCAAAAAGCCCCCAAAACGTTTTGCCCCTGTTCCCCTTAGTGGGGAGGCCACCAAAACTCACGCTGGGGATCCTAACAAATGACGACGGGGCCAAAAACCGCACTTAGACCCAAAAGTTCTACGCCGCTGTCCTTGCAAATCTCACTGGGGGCCAAAATATTGCGCCGGATCACCGCAGCTGGCTTCCCCAAAATCAATTCCTATCCGGAATGTCACTCTACGCCTACACAAATTAGATCCAAAAGACCCAAGGACCCAAATTACCGCGTCGGGCCCCTAAAAAGAAGATTGTCGGGGCGCCAAAAAAAATCGCACCTGGAACCCGAAGAATAGTACCGGGCCCAAAAGGCAAAAATATCGCGTAGAAGGCTTACACAAAATAGAACTCGACCCCAAAAAGCACACAGGGATTCAATCGAATCGACCCATGTACCGGAAAATTCAGAGCAGGTCCCGAAAAAAAAGTTATCCGATGGGCCCTTCTACTCTGAAGGGTACCATCGGCTGAAAAAAAAACTCGTTGAGCAGCAGCAGTAGCGTGCCAAAGAGGAATGTGTCCCCCCCCCTCATAAAGGGGTGGACTCCCAGAAGCGCGCCGGGGTCCCCAAAATTCGCGCTGGGGACCCGTAAATTCGCGTCGGGTCCCAGAATTCGCATAGGGTGCTCTAAATTAATGCAGCGTGCACACAAAAAAATATCGTACCGGGACCTCGAAAATTTGCGCTGGGGCCGACCAAAACCGCGCTGGGGCTCAGTTAAGTACCGCGTCGCCCCCCCCCGCGAACTCGCGCCGAGCTCCCTAAATATCGCGCTCGGGACTCAACATTCAGGTCGGTATTCACAAAAACACGGGTCGGAGCATCAAAAATTTCCCTCTGCAAGCCCAAAAAATGGAATCGAGGCTGGACAAAAATCAAGCCGGAGCCCTAAAAAAATTGAGAAATATCGAAGCATAATTGTCCGAGCAAGGAAAATTATTTCGGAGACCCAAACATAACACCAGATTCCTTTGAAAAATGTCGTACGGCTCGGAAGAAACATACCGCAGCTGGAAAAATCGCGCGGCGGGACACAAAAATATGGTGCCCGGTGACGAAGAAAAAATCAGGCATGGACTCGAAGTTTCAACAGTTCAGAAGAAGTCACGAAAAATATCGTCGAGCCTGGAAAACTTGCATCGGCTCCCCACGGAACCACGCGCCTGGGCCTGATTGGTCGCACCTGGACCCCGAGAAATCATACGGAGCCCCCAAAATCGTGATGGGGTCCCACAAGTGTGCGATCAAGAGTCCCGAATAAACACAGTAGGACCCTAAGAGCATAACGGGAGGCCGAAAATGCATCGGGCACTCCAAGGCTTATCGAGCCTCGCAAAAAGCAGCAAGGCCTTAACACGCGCCCTGGAGGGCCTCTGAGAATTACGCGCACTGGAGGGGGGGGGCGGATTCCGCCCCCCCCTAAGATCTCGGCTCCTAGTAAAGCTGGAGGAACGAAATTCGCAGGGTGGATGGGCACGGTAGTGAACTCTCTTGTGTGCAATTTTCGTGACCTTAGGTCAATATCTTCAAGGTCAAATGAGGTCAGATTGTCAAAATTTTCCGGTTTTGCGTGGCTTGGCTTGTCATCGCTATGGATCGCTGTGATTGTGTTTAAATGCTCAAAAATGGGCATCAATGATGTTTTGGACATTACTAATGATGCAATGCAGATGCTAGACCCAACATTTGACCTCAGGTCAGCTATATAGCACCACTTTATCAGGTCAGTTACCTGTTCCAGTTACCGGAACCGGCCGCCCGCCCGACTGCTCCGTCGGGCAGCTCGGAGCAATCGGCTTCGTGAAGAAGGGAGTGAAGTACATGAATAAAGTATGGAAACGCAATGAGAAACAGTACAAATGACAACCAGTAGTCAATTTATGGCAACATTCCAGTTGATCAAGTTTGGTTCCATTAACCTGTCATGAACTTGACCTGACTTGACCTTAGTGGCCTAATATGACCTTGAAACTATACAGCATATCAATATGCATCAAACAAGTCGCTAGTGTTGCCTAGAACACTTCCATTTTGTCAGTATACTGGAAGCGCATCAGCGCCGATTTTTGTGGTCTGGCGCTATAACATTTTTTGACTTTAGCGGCCCCTAACTTGAAAAATTTTCGGCAGATTTCCATTTTTCTTGCTTGAAACGACGCGCCGTTCATGTTTAAGCAGGTACACCGAAAATCGCGTATATCGACCGGTAAAATCTGCAGTTATTTGCGAAAAACCGGAGGGGTGGGCGGATTTCGCCCCCTCCAGTGCGCGTGTTAACACGCGCACTGGAGGGGGCGAAATCCGCCCACCCCTCCGGTTTTTCGCAAATAACTGCAGATTTTACCGGTCGATATACGCAATTTTCGGTGTACCTGCTTAGAAATGAACGGCGCGTCGTTTAAAGCAAGAAAATGGAAATCGGCCGAACATTTTTCAAGTTAGGGGCCGCTAAAGTAAAAAAATGTTATAGCGCCAGACCAAAAAAATCGGCGCTGATGCGCTTCCAGTATACTGACAAAAGGGAAGTGTTCTAGGCAACACTAGCGACTTGTTTGATGCATATTGATATGCTGTATAGTTTCAAGGTCATGTTAGGTCACCAAGGTCAAGTCAGGTCAAGTTCATGACAGGTTAATGGAACCAAACTTGAAAAAAACTGGAATGTTGCCATAAATGCACTACTGGTTGTCATTTGTACTGTTTGTCATTGTGTTGACATACTTTATTCATGTACTTTACTCCCTTCTTCACGAAGCCGATTGCTCCGAGCTGCCCGACGGAGCAATCGGGCGGGCGGCCGGTTCCGGTAACTGGAACAGGTAACTGACCTGGTAAAGTGGTGCTATATAGGTGACCTGAGGTCAAATGTCGGGTCTAGCATCTGCATTGCATCATTAGTAATGTCCAAAACATCATTGATGCCCATTTTTGAGCATTTAAACACAATGACAGCGATCCATAACGATGACAAGCCAAGCCACGCAAAACCGGAAAATTTTGCCAATCTGACCTCATTTGACCTTGAAGATATTGACCTAAGGTCATGAAAATTGCACACAATAGAGTTCACTACCGTGCCCATCGACCCTGCGAATTTCGTTCCTCCAGCTTTACTAGGAGCCGAGATCTTAGGGGGGGCGGAATCCGCCCCCCCCCCTCCAGTGCGCGTAATTCTCAGAGGCCCTCCAGGGCGCGTGTTCAAACATATGTGGCAGCTCTAAATAAACACACCGGGAGCTAAAAAGAAGTACAACGGAGGCCCTCAAGGCACACCGGGGCCATGGGATTGCGGGCCTCAAAAACAGTCTGGGGCCCTGAAAAAGCGGCATGGTCCTACAGAAGAAACAAAAGACTGGGTGCTAAGTAAACACATCGGGGTCCTCGAAAACACGCCTATACCTACAAAATATTGTGGGTGCACAAGAAAACAACAAAGTTCTAAAGAAAGAGTTGGGGTCTCACAAATGGGATTGGACCCTAACAAAACATTTACTGGAGCCCAAAAACGCATCTGCAGACGAATAAAAATGTAACGGGTCAAAA
The DNA here is from genome assembly GCA_034440615.1 of Ashinkailepas kermadecensis. Classification (NCBI taxonomy): domain Eukaryota; kingdom Metazoa; phylum Arthropoda; class Thecostraca; family Neolepadidae; genus Ashinkailepas; species Ashinkailepas kermadecensis. The sequence goes on along the minus strand of JAOTOM010003693.1, from coordinate 50,588 downwards.
AAAGAACACCTAGCTCCTCGGTTCGGTAGCCATACCAATGGTTATAATTATGTGGGATGAGATCATTCCGATATCTTGCAAGGAAACATCAGAAACAATGTAATGTTATGAGACGGTGACTTGTATGAAAGCTTTCCGGCATGTCAGGGGACCTTCGTGCTCTTGTGGCAATGTGAAGCCTTTGAAGGCTCACGCCCGGTCGATCCGGTCCACCTGGATGGGTGGGTGCAGCACGGCCTTCACCTGGAAGAAGGTTGTCCGGTTCAGAGTGTCATGGTCACCACGCCGGAGTCGTACTCGTCAAAGTGTTGAGTTCAAGTTACGCAAGTTGGTCAACAGAGTGGGTAGCTGAGCTGGGTAGTTCAGTCTGACTTAAAACTGGACAGGAAGGTTCTCGGCGTCCTGATCGAGTCCGAAGGTGGATTGTATCCTAATTTTGAAGCACGATGGTTCTCGACGACCTGCAAATGCGTACCTAAGTTTCGAGGTCAGAGACATGTGCTTTCGGCTTCCTGTAATGTATTTATCTCGCATGGCTTGTGGAAACAGGGGAAACTCCTGCGTAAAGTATGGTCCTGCTGACCCTAGGTCACCAGATCCTGGTGACCATGAGATCGACTCACACACTCCACGGCTTGGTCGGCCGGTGATCGAGCCGTTCATTGCCCTGACTGTGGCAGCCAGTGGCTGAGGCAGTTGAGAAGGGCAGCCCGAGAGCTGCGACAAAATGACAGCATCGTCATCAGAAAGGCGGACAAAAGCTCCATCTTTGTCGTCTTGGATAAACTAGCTTACCTAGTGAAGGTACGATAAATATTGTCCGATGTCACAAAGTTTAGACAAATCACCAGAGATCCCACAGCAGCGCTAAAAGTTAAGGTGAACAAGCTCATTGATGCAGCCAATGCCGAAGTAGATGCGGTGCATTCACAGAGAGTTGTTGGTGAGTATAACCCGGGTTATCTGAACGGCAACATTAAAACCCATAAATCCGGGACGCCCATCAGGCCAATAATATCTCAGATTCCCGAGCCGACATACCAAGTCGCCAAAAAGCTGAACGAAATAATTGCTCCGTGTCTCCCCTCCAAGCACATTATACGATCCATAGCGGGATTTGTCGATATTCTACGTGCAAAACAACCGAAGACTTCGCTAGAAGACTTCTGACTTCGCTAGGTGTAGAAAGCCTTTTCACTAATGTCCCGGTGGAAAGGACGATACAAATTATTCTGCAATATGTTTACAACCATGAGGTGCCCAGACCGACAAAGCTTCCCGAACGCATCATGGAGGGCTTACTACGAGCATGAATCACAGAAGCGCACTTTATATGCCCCGAAGGTAACATATACTTACAGGTGGATGGTGTGGCCATGGGCTCCACGTTAGGTGTACTGTTCGTGCAAGCCTACATGTCAGTGGAAAATGAGGTTTTGGAGTGTCCTAATGCCAGGCCTCCAATGTATTACAGGTACGTGGATGACATTTTCCTCAACGTGGATACCGATGAGAGCTTAATCTCCATTCAGCATGAATTAAGGTACCATTCAGGATTTAATTTTACTATGGACCGTGGTGTGGACAAGAAGCTTACGATCTTACGGTCTTAAGGTCTTCTTAGATCTTACGGTGGACATAAGTGGTGGAAACGTGGAGACAGACGTTTACAGGAAACTAACTGATTTGGGCAGATGCATGAATGGAGAAGGGGACTACACCGACTCATACAAGCTAAGCGTAATTAGATTGCATGCAAGGAGAGCGTTCACAAATTGTTCTACCTAGCCATTTGCTCACGGAGAATTAGAGAGGGAACGTCCGATCCTGATAATTAATGGCTACCGAAATTCCGACTTCGATGCCGTTGTGCATACGATACTAAATAACTATATGTCCAAAAAAGTACAGCCAGAGCAGATGAATTGGTAGTATTCTACAAGAATACGCTGACTTCAGCATGGAAGGCTGACGACAAAAAGTCATCAGGCACAAAGTGATGCGGAATTGTAGGTCTATCGGCCATAACCAAAAGATTCGCCTCACAATATATTACATGAATCCGAAAACGTCCTGCCTGGTGATTTGGTGAAAAACAATGCATCCCACACGCCCTCAACTCTGAAGCAGACCAATGTAGTTTACCGGTTTCAATGCAAATCCGGGGACTGTGCAACCCGTGAGGTATACTACATTAGTCTGACGACAACTTCGATGAGCAGAGGTTTGACGATGCATTTGCAGGAGGGGGCCCCCAAGAAACACTTTCAGGACCACCACAACACCGTCATTACACGAGATATCCTGACATCCAACACCACTATATTCGCACGATGCAACGACCACAGAAGACTCACAGCATTAGAAACACTGTACATTAGGCACACCGCACCTATCATCAACATACAAACCAAGCAGCTGACACAACTCCCACTATATGATAGAGTGATGGTGCAGTGATGAACCATCGGGAAGGGGGAGTGGTCATTGTTGCTTGAAACGAAAATGGAAATAGAAGTAGAAGTTAACACAGAAGTGGAAGTGTTCTTCAACAAGGATAACGATGTTTATCTCATCGATATTTGTTTATCCATTTGTTGAATATTTTGTGGTGCAAAATAATGCAATGTTTTGAACAACTGCCGAACCTTGCTAATGGCCCAAGTGGGTTGAAACGTCGGAATAAATGTTAACATTTGGTAATGCCTTGCATAGACCGAATATTAATAGTTAAATATTTTGCATGTAACCGAAAAAGGATCCGAACATACGAAGACACACAGAGAAAGGTTATAAACGCCGAATATGCTGTCGTGTTAACCAAGTATGTATGCGAGAGACCTTGCTCCAGATATATATATATACTCGCGTATGGCTCTCTGCAGAGGTGAAAAAAGCCGGCGACACGCCGACGCACGCCGGTGTCAGCTAAATGGACACGGAAGGCTCTAATGAGACAGCCAAGGACTGACCGGCTTTCTCTTCCCAAGTTTTTTTAAAAACATATTTTTGGAGAAATTAATCATGGCAGGATCCTATTTTTGGCTAGTTTAAATTGGCAAACGGCACATATTATATAGTGGTGACGTCCCTTCGAGTCAGCCACCGGCTGAAAAAAAAACAGCGGCGCAGGTGGCGGCCAATGTTAAATTTCCATAGACGTCGGCGGTATGTCGATGAGAGAGCAGCGAGCTGTCTCATGTGTGACAATTGTGGCTGGGCGCTAAATGACCAAACCTGGTCGATGCGCCTTAAAACTCAAATAACCAACCAACTAACCAACCGACAATTGTGGCGCGGTCAACCTGACTAAATCACCTGTTTGAACCAAGGAGAATCTGGTCCTGGACAAGGACCTCATGAAAGTAAAAGACATCTGCTTGCCGGTAATTCGCGTAATAATCCGTGAAATAAAACAGGAAATCAACACGAAGACAATTTTGTCAAACATACCACCACGGATACCCACAATATTACCACTTACATTGATGGATCCGCGGCTAGCTGTGTATTTTTCTGTGATATCATCAAGGTGTCGAGAACAACTATAACTGATGGCTTAAATGGTTTCCCATGACCTTAGCACACGGGTTGGCTGATTTCAACCATCAATTCTGTGATATATCAAGGTGTCGAGAAAACTAAAGAGGCTTAAATGGTTTCCCATGACCTTAGCACACGGGTTGGCTGATTTCAACCATCAATTCGCCAATAGGTATAAAGGATGTTATTTTTTTCGCCCGTGGGAGCAGCTGGAGCGATGGGAAGGTCGACCACTTTGTACCATGAAGGAAGGTGAATTGTGGCTGTGCCAAGCATAAAGCAGAATTGCGTGACATAAAGAGGTACAAGTTGAAGTACGGATAATAGCTTTTGCGCGTCAAGATGTCCCTCGGTGTTGGAGGAAGATGGGAACGATGGTACAGCTAAATGCCAAAATATGGTCAGGTAGTTAATGTTTCTTGTGGTGGCCCACTAAACATGTCAGGCCAGGCCAAAATTCCCCTCCAATTATAAAAATCATAGCTTACGACAAGAGCATAACCCAACTTAACTCGGCCAAACCTACCACTTTGCTTGGTTCATGGAGGTATATTGTGTGCAAATCTTGTCTTGTGGTTACCTTGAACTTCAATAATATCTTATTGTGGTTTAAGGGGTTCACAATCAGTTTTGCTAATATTTTTCATCTACCACAAACAAAATAGTTTGGTTATGCTAGGTTAGGTGAGGTTAAGGTTTTTAAGTTGAAGCATTTTGAAGATTTTGTCATATTCCAAAGTAAAAGAACTTGTTTTCTTCAAAAGCAGGTTAGGCTCAGTTTGGCTAGACTTTTTCATTGAAAATGGGACCAGTGATCCTTTGTGCAAATGCTTACTTTTCAGTTTGTGAGCAAAATAGCACCAAAAAGTGGACTTTTAGTTTGGTAACATTGCATCAAAATTAATGTTCCAAAAATGAATACAATATAACCTAGCCTAGCGTGGCCTAATCTCCCTTTGGATAAAAATTCAAAGAATGGAATTTGAAAAATACCAAACAATTTATTCTCTCAAATTTGTCTAAATCATGAAGAAAAAAATCCTAATCTGAGCCAACCTAACCTAACGTAAGGTGCTTTTGAAGAAAAACTATTACCTTTTTTGGCATTGTTAAGGAAGATTAAAAAAAAAATTCAAATCAAATAAACCTAAACTAACTATCTAACCAAACCTAGCCCATTTGCTTGCTTTAAGGAGGCAAACTGTGCGTAATACTTGTCTCATGACCATCTTACAGCACAATCATACCAGTTTGGCTATGTTTTGTTAGGTTAGGTCTTGGTTTTTTGTTCTTTTTACATTTTTATAATATATTACCTCACTCAATGCCCCTTTGTTAGCATTATTTTGCTCTTCACCTGAAAGGTAAACTTTTACACCACAAATGAGTGGTCACATCACCTTAATTATGCTTGTAAAGATGGCAGTTCAAAATATAATTAATAATGTTTAAAACACCTCAAGCACAAATTTACCAACATCTGTAGGTGAATGTACATGGGTACAACTGCATTCTTCCTAAAATATCCTGCTAAAAATATTTTACAGAGAATTTTGTGGTGATTTAAATGAATCTGGATGTGATATGAGAGTGACTTCATCAAGTTATGAAGATCAGATTCATTCAAATTTCCTACATGAAATAATAGGTACCAGAGAAAAAACTATTTTTGTGGTAAGTGCAATCCATTTGGGTCATCACCAGTGTGCATTTCTGCATGCATGCCACATTTAAAATCAGCACTACATTAGGAACAATAATTGCCAGTGAAACTTGCTGTAATATGACAGATTTCCAGCTCAGAGAGCAGCACTGGAAGAACTGGCTGGTCTGGGATTTGTCATCATCCAGAACATCCTCTGCAACTTTATGGTGCCCTGATTTTGTTTGTTGTAGAGTGGAGTCGGCTCAGTGGGGCCAGAACATAGAAATGAGGAAAAAGGTGTAGTCCATGGGGATGAATACCCAATGAAGTTTGTTGTAATTTTGGAAGCCGATTTCAGCAAAAAGTGTACCAAAAATGGAATGGATCTGTAATGTAATGTATTTTATTATAAAGTCATAAAGTCATAAAGTATTAAGGTTTAATAAGAGCCACAGGGGCCCATCTGGGTTAAGCCTATCTAGAAAAGGTACTAGAAATGTACATACTCTCACCCCAATCAATCCCTTATCCCAAGTTCCTAGGAAGCTATATATCCTAGCCTATCTAGCACCACTCACTTGCTATCGCCTAACACCCTCAACAATCACAAGCTCCTCCCATTATACCCATCGTGCCACCATAGACAATCTCATCAGCATCACATCCCGAAGGAAGGTGCCGAATCCACTGCTAGGCACACCCCACACAAATGCATAAAGCGTTCAGACTTAATAAGAGACTCATTTGCTATTGCATAATACACTCAACAATTACAAACTCCTCCCATCATACCCATTGTGCTACCATAGACAATCTCATCAGTATCACATTCCGAAGGAAGGTGCTGAACCCACTACTAGGTATACCCTATATAAAGTTATAAAGCGTTTAGACTTAATAAGAGACTCACTTGCTATTGCATAACACTCAACAATTTCAAACTCCTCCCAACTCCCAACTCCTCCCTGTCGATCAACCCTCCTAATTATAGATCACTGGTGCCCTGTGCATGCAAAATACATAATATCACAAGAGGAAACATTCCAATTCTTGGGGGGCAAGAATACTAGTTCATTAAGTGTGAATTTCCATGCAAATTCATGAACTTGAAGACAGTTGAATATTATGACCTCTTACTCCCATTGTATGGTTTAATCATGTTGTTTGGTGAGGACTGCAAGCCAGTGGATGTTTAACAACATGCAAAAATTGCACAAAAAGCACCAAGGAGTTTTTTGTAACTTGGCAATCAGCATGAAAATTATCCTTCAAGATGGATTGCTCATCAATTTTCCACCACATCCCAGATTTCAAAATGTAAACCCATCTCAGCATCTGAGTAATGCTGTGAGTGTTTCAGATGAAGTTGTGCATGCATGTACCTTGCTTCCATATCAATGCAGGTCAACAAATATGGCAACCAATTGAAGCAATTGTGCATATGCAGATGGCCTGCAGCTGTTTTCTTGCTATAGGGAAATATATAAAATTTAGGCTAGCTCGCCCAGTACTTTGATACCTCAAAGAGCCTCTGGTCACATAGTTGAATTTATCATCCTGCTTGGGACGCATACGTACTAAGGTAGTGCTTTAATAAGAGACAAACAAATTGCACTTCGCATCCACAATTTTTGAATGGTAAAATGTTTTAATCAATCAGAAAAGGAACGGGACTTCAGAGGAGGGCATCAAAACAATTTTAAAATCAGAGTACTTGTCATGAGAGAAAAAGCATGTGAGCTATCCGAAAATCGCTTTGGTTTTTCAGCTATGCATTTTATGAAGCATGTATGCAAAGCATGTGAGACAGCTCACGGGTTCGTCGGTGACAGCTTCGGCATTTTTGTCACCTCTGCTCTCTGTTTATACAGTTCCATGCTTGCTTTCTGTGACAATTGTGCTGTTTTTACGCAGTCATATTAGGCCGTTCGCCTTACCCAAATTTCCGACCACGTCCGGGAGAGGGTGCCCCTATCTGTTCCCGGTGCAAGCGACGATAGCCACAAGATGCTCGGCGCTCTCTGAGATGGGTTCAGGCCGACACCCGGCGAAGTACGTGCGGTGCTCCCGAACCGCCACCATCAGGCCACCACTCAGGGTGGCAAACATAGCTTATAAGCCGGGTGGGAGAAATAGCAGCGGTTTCGTGGCCATCATTTCAACACGACGTTTGAACTGTGGCTTGGATGGAAGCTCGAACAACCGGCTGATCGCATTGATCTTCCAGTGGGAACTTGTCATATGAAGTGCATCTCTTCACGTCTTGCATGAAGTGCATGTTTGAAATACATGCCGAATTGCACCGACATTGCGTGTGTCCAAATATAGTAAAATTTGTGTTCGCCTTGCAAGCTGCGTGAACCATCATCGGCGAGTAATGTGTCGCTCTGAAGCGGCTGATGTTTTTATTAAGTTAACCGATGCTGAAAACTGCGTTTGTTTCACCATGATCAAACGTGTGTTGCGGTGTTTTGGTTCCGATAGCCAGCCTTGTGGTTCGTGTTTGGCCTACACCAAGCCTGGCGATCCTTGACGGCAAACCTGACAACGTTGACGGTGGAAACAAGGAGGTTCACAACCGCTGATCACTGGATGATGGCAACTTCAGACACGTGTGCAATGACTCTGTTTCCGCTGGCTGTTATTCGACACGCACTGCTCGCACACGGCCTTGCTTCCCCTGAAATTGGACTATTTCACAAATTAGTCCCAAATATAGATGTGACGCTGCAACTTAGACGTGATTTTTGTGCGGCGTATCTGAAGAAGCTTTTCCAGAGGCGGAAGAAACAGGCAGCTTTCTTGAGCAATGTCCTACAGCACCCTCCGAATTGAAGTCACGAATCCACCTGCAGGGCCCTTAGCGTCTTCGGCATCGACCTGGCTGCGACGGAACGCGAGCTTCCTGGCAGTCCGCTACCGGCTGTAGCGCAGGTCTGGCTCGTGGTGAAATTCAGTCGATGCTGCAGCCCGGCCGACTCGAACAAATGCATCGCATTCGGTCGGTGCTCGTCCCAGCTGCGGGCATCGTGAATAGGCCCATCGCGGATATCAAAACACACGCTCTGTTTTCTCGGTGGCTCTCCAGGGCCGCGAGACGTCCTCCACCCGTCTTGTTGTGGGGCCTTGGCCGGTTACGATGTTGGTCGGTTGTGTGCTGTGTGCTGGTGTTTTGCTTAGCTGTATGGCGGTGAGTGAAGGTGGTATTGACTGGTGACGCTGGTCGGTGGTGGTCAGACGTTCCCAGCGCGCCCGGCCGGCCGATGGTGATGCGGCACACGTCACGCGACGTGGCGCTCAGCTGGGCGCCCAGCTTCCAAGCCAACAACAGCCCCATCCTGCACTATGTCATCCAGACGAGGTGAGAATGGCACCAGAGGGGCACCACCAGGCACCGTGTAGCGCCTTGCCTCGCAGCCACTGAGCCGGACAGGATCGGAACAGAAGTCCGACTCGGCCTCGCACAGCGATGCTACCATATATTTATGATGAGAAGCGATGGCCAGTTATTTGTTCATTTTCTTGCAACCCGGTAGACGTGATGCCAACGTGCTTTGAGGACGAGTCGCCCGCCTCCGACTTAACTGAGACTCAGAGGAATCGGCTCTCTAACTGTGCTGTTCTTGCTTCATAATACAGTCCCGTCTCATGAGTCCCGTCTTTGAGGACGAGTCGCCCGCCTCCGACTTAACTGAGACTCAGAGGAATCGGCTCTCTAACTGTGCTGTTCTTGCTTCATAATACAGTCCCGTCTCATGCATAAGTTTACAATATTCAATTCATTTTCCTTTGTGAGTGGAGTGAGATGGCAAGACCATGTGATCCGGTCTATTTTCGCCGAGCGTCTCATAACGAGGAAGCCATAGACGGAATTTACGTTCGCACCTTGGTCGATTTGAGTGATTACCAAATCAGAAGTCGGCAAACAGGATGATAAAATATTACGGCCTGTACACATCGGCCCGCTCTAGAATAGGGTATTGGGATCAGTGGCTGCCATAAGCTGCATGCCATTTCGTGTTGTGAACGTCATTCATAGGATTTGAGTCAGTGGCTGCCATCAACTCTATAACATGGCGTGTTGCAAACGTCATTCATAGGATTGGGTCAGCGGCTGCCATCAGCTCTATACCATGGCGTGTTGTAGACGTCAGTCATATAATTGGGGTCAGTGTCTGCGATCAGCTGCATGCCATTCCGTGTTGTAGACGTCAATCATAGGATTGGGGTCAGCGGATGCCATCAGCTGCATACCATGGCGTGATGTAGACGTCATTCATAGGATTGGGGTCAGCGGCTGCCATCAACTGCATACCATGGCGTGATGTAGACGTCAATCATAGGATTGGGGTCAGCGGATGCCATCAGCTGCATACCATGGCGTGATGTAGACGTCATTCATAGGATTGGGGTCAGCGGCTGCCATCAACTGCATGCCATTCCGTGTTGTAAACGTCAGTCATAGGATTGGGGTCAGCGGCTGCCATCAACTGCATGCCATTCCGTGTTGTAAACGTCAGTCATAGGATTGGGGTCAGCGGCTGCCATCAGCTGCATGCCATTCCGTGTTGTAAACGTCAGTCATAGGATTGGGGTCAGCGGCTGCCATCAACTGCATGCCATTCCGTGTTGTAGACATGGATTGAAACGAAGCTGAAATTAAAACAAATATCAGAATGATCTCCACGTCGCCGTTCGGCGGCACACTCAGGTGGCTCCGTGCTGCTCAAAAGCCATGCATTGTGTATGTTTATTTTTCACTAGTACAAATACCCCATGTTCGGAGTATGTAAAGTTGCTGCCTGCTTAATGAGCGATTACCATCCGAATACTACAGAATCACAGTCCCTTACACAAGTGGTTGCACGTAAGCATGGATGGGAGGGGGGACGAATATGATTACTGGGCCACACGTTTGGGTGACAAGTCTGAGGATTTCCCAGGATATTGGTGATAAACTCTGTCACCACATGCATTACTACGCAATGCTGTGTCAACTTCAGGAGCATTGTATCCGGTTTGTTGGCGTAAAATGTCGCCCAACCTGGCAAGCTATTTGATGTCGGAGAGTTTTGGTGTTTTTATATAACTCCGTAGCGTTTAGTAGTCATTCAGCATATGCAGTGCTCATTAACTAGGAGGTTGGCGACTACTGACTTCAGCCAAACTCCATCTCTTTGGGTGGCATTTTGTTCCAAATTTTCATACTTGTGTTTCGATGCCCGTTTGCTTGTTTATTGATGTATGTACCAGTGGTGAATCAAATCATTCCAGGTATCTTCTAAATTATTTGAACAACGCCAATTGACAGTAGCTTCTTTGATAGTACTTTTTTATTCACTTCATTTGTCTCAGAATATTACATTCGAGTGACTTTGCTTTATCATTTGGATTTTGCGTATAGCATGTTTGAGGTGCGTAGGCAACCAAAAATAGCTTTAAAAAAGGCTACATTTGGGTCGATTTGCTTCGTTGCACTTCCCCATAGCACATCTTTAGCGCATTATCCATGATGTAAGCAAATGTGTTTTATACATCATGGTAAAATACATCCGGTGGCTCAAAACAGCCGAAGTGCGTGTCCCTGTTTCGATGGCAGCTCAAACAGTCGTAGAAACGAACATGCACTTATCCGCATTAGCCTTTGAGGTTCAACGTAACTTTGTGTGCTGTACCCACACACCTAAATACGATAATGTGACTCTGCTAGTGCCTGAATCACTGTGGTGTTAGCAGTCGGCATTAGATGACCGGATTCTGGCTGTCACAGATTCAATTAATCAAATTAAACCAGCCGAAGTTAATTTCTACATTTCTGCTAACTCCATGTAGTACCAAAGCACACAACCGGGAATTAAAATCATGTTGCTAATTATTTACGTGCAAACGCATTGTTAGCAATGCGTTGTAACGCGTTGATTACTCTAGGATAGCTTAGTTACGGAACCACAAATATGGAAGAGAGTTGGCCAATCTTGCTTCCATTCAAGTAGGACAATAATAGATGCATGCCTTAAATACTGTTTGTTTCATTGGTGAACTGTTATGGACTGCTGAACTGCGAACTGTTGTCTATGGACTGTGCACTGGTGAAATGTGTGCACTGATTTATCTAATTAACGCGAGGTTGTAATAGCCACAAGTCCATTGTGGATTGCCTCAATAAAAGTATGTCTGTCTGTCTGGTGGAAAGAGCACGTACACGAAGTGACAGGGTTGAGGATGTTTTAGTTGTTGGTTTTTTGGATGGTTCTGTGCAGCGAGAGGCCACCGCTCTTGGTAACAGCGAAAGCCTTCTTTGTGCCAAACCTGTTATGTTGGAAGCGAGGTCACAGTCTGCTATGTAGTTCCGTCTTAGTACCAAACCTGTTACGTTGGAACCAAATTCACAGTCTGCTGTGTAGTTCCGTGCTACCAAAAAATGATCTGGGACGGCATGATACCGCCCGGCCGGACTCCGGCTAGCCGTCTGGGACGGCATGATACCGCCCGGCCGGACTCCGGCTAGTCGTCTGGGACGGCATGATACTGCCCGGCCGGACTCCGGCTAGTCGTCTGGGACGGCATGATACCGCCCGGCCGGACTCCGGCTAGCCGTGATGAATGTGTTTCAAGACCAGCCGGTTATGAGCTCCTTTGCAGCGAGATTGACTTTGAGGAAAATTTATATCACGGACTGACGGTAATATTCCTATTGTAAGCTACCAATAGCCATATCCGGTACATATATACATATATATAAAGATATATATATATATATATATATATATAGATATATCATCTATATATATATTCATACATCCGGCGTACAGCTTGTTACACATCACGTGTTAGCAAAATAGTAAGTAGGTAATAATAGTTAATACATTTAAGATCAAAAGGAATGCAAGATATAATTTGACCGACCGGCATCTCCAAATCCCCTCCTCCATACACGGTCATACACTCATTCCATCGTCCCACAAACAACTAAATACCCCTCTCCCACAGTCAAACGGCAGCATTCCCACCCCATCGCCCCACACCTGGTAGTGCATTCATCCTACCGTCCCACACACGGCAGTGTGTCCATCCTACCGTCCCACACACGGCAGTATGTCCATCCTACCGTCCCACACACGGCAGTATGTCCATCCTACCGTCCCACACACGGCAGTGTGTCCATCCTACCGTCCCACACACGGCAGTGTGTCCATCCTACCGTCCCACACACGGCAGTGTGTCCATCCTACCGTCCCACACACGGCAGTATGTCCATTCCACCGTCCCACACACGGCAGTATGTCCATCCTACCATCCCACACACGGCAGTATGTCCATCCTACCGTCCCACACACGGCAGTGTGTCCATCCTACCGTCCCACACACGGCAGGGTGTTCATCCTACCGTCCCACACACGGCAGTGTGTCCATCCTACCGTCCCACACACGGCAGTGTGTCCATCCTACCGTCCCACACACGGCAGTGTGTCCATCCTACCGTCCCACACACGGCAGTATGTCAACCCTATCGTCCCACACACGGCAGTATGTCCATCCTACCGTCCCACACACGGCAGTGTGTCCATCCTACCGTCCCACACACGGCAGTATGTCCATCACACCATCCCACACACGGCAGTATGTCCATCACACCATCCCACACACGGCAGTATGTCCATCACACCATCCCACACACGGCAGTATGTCCATCACACCATCCCACACACGGCAGTATGTCCATCACACCGTCCCACACACGGCAGTGTGTCCATCCTACCGTCCCACACACGGCAGTATGTCCATCACACCATCCCACACACGGCAGTATGTCCATCACACCATCCCACACACGGCAGTATGTCCATCACACCATCCCACACACGGCAGTATGTCCATCACACCATCCCACACACGGCAGTGTGTCCATCACACCATCCCACACACGGCAGTGTGTCCATCCTACCGTCCCACACACGGCAGTATGTCCATCACACCATCCCACACACGGCAGTGTGTCCATCCTACCGTCCCACACACGGCAGTATGTCCATCACACCATCCCACACACGGTAGTGTGTCCATCACACCATCCCACACACGGCAATGTGTCTATCCTACCGTCCCACACACGGCAGTATGCCATCCTACCGTCCCACACACGGCAGTGTGTCCATCCTACCGTCCCACACACGGCAGTATGTCCATCACACCATCCCACACCCGGCAGTGTGTCCATCCTACCGTCCCACACACGGCAGTGTGTCCATCCTACCGTCCCACACTCGGCAGTATGTCCATCACACCATCCCCCACACGGCAGTATGTCCATCCTACCGTCCCACACACGGCAGTATGTCCATCACACCATCCCACACACGGCAGTGTGTCCATCCTACCGTCCCACACACGGCAGTGTGTCCATCCTACCGTCCCACATACGGCAGTATGCCATCCTACCATCCCACACACGGCAGTGTGTCCATCCTACCGTCCCACGCACGGCAATGTGTCCATCCTACCGTCCCACATACGGCAGTATGCCATCCTACCGTCCCACATACGGCAGTATGCCATCCTACCATCCCACACACGGCAGTGTGTCCATCCTACCGTCCCATGCACGGCAATGTGTCCATCCTACCGTCCCACATACGGCAGTATGCCATCCTACCATCCCACACACGGCAGTGTGTCCATCCTACCGTCCCACGCACGGCAATGTGTACATCCTACCGTCCCACATACGGCAGTATGCCATCCTACCGTCCCACATACGGCAGTATGCCATCCTACCATCCCACACACAGCAATGTGTCCATCCTACCGTCCCACATACGGCAGTATGCCATCCTACCATCCCACACACGGCAGTGTGTCCATCCTACCGTCCCACACACGGCAGTGTGTCCATCCTACCGTCCCACACACGGCAGTATGTCCATCACACCATCCCACACACGGCAGTATGTCCATTTCACCGTCCCACACACGGCAGAATGCCCACCCCACCGTCCCACACACGGCAGGGTGTCCATCCTACCATCCCACACACGGCAGTATGTCCATCACACCATCTCACACACGGCAGTATGTCCAGCTTGCAGTCCCACACACGGCAGTATAGCCACCCCACCATCCCACACACGGCAGTATGACCACACTACAGTCCCACACACGGAAGTATGCCCACCCTACAGTCACACACACTGCAGTATGCCCACCCTACAGTCCCACACACGGCAATATGCCCACGCTACAGTCCCACGCACGGCAATATTCCCACCCTACAGTCCCACACACGGCAGTATGCCCACCCTACAGTCCCACACACGGCAATATGCCCACGCTACAGTCCAACGCACGGCAATATGCCCACCCTACAGTCCAACGCACGGCAATATGCCCACCCTACAGTCCCACAAACTGCAGTATGCCACCCTACAGTCCGACACACGGTAATATGCCCACGCTACATTCCCACGCACAGCAGTATGCCAACCCTACAGTCCCACACACTGCAGTATGCCACCCTATACTCCCACACACGACAGTATGCCCACCCTACCGTCCCGAACACGGAAATATGCCCACCCTACAGTCCCACACACGGCAGTATGCCCAAACTGCAGTCCCACACAAGGCAATATGCCCACACTACAGTCCGATACACAGTAGTGCACCCGTTCCACAGTCTGACAGATTTCGGCGCCGCCCGTCCTTGACCAGTGGTAGACCTGGTCAGCTCTTTGCTATTGTGGGATGCCAGTGGTGAAAATAACCGAGCGATTTTAATATTTTTTATATGCACGTAACCCATTAGATATCCATTGAATGATTTGCCAATAAACAGTGTGGACAGCATATCTTGCTGTATGTGCCATGTCACATCACAGGCAAGTGAATGCTGCTTATGCTATATCATTGTGCATGATGGACATATGTGAGCAAATGTATTGCTGATCGTACGTTTATTGCAAGACAAATGTGTGTGCTCGTTATGAATGTTGCAACATGTCATGACTGTATAATATGCAACATGAATGTGCAATTCCACCCCAGTATTTTGAAAAGCTTCATGATCTCAGAAGTATCTCAGATTTTTCGAAACATCTTCGGAGTCGTTCGTGAATAAATTATATTCCGAACTTTATGTACCAATATTCATAAAAACGAGCGTTCTTATAAACCAACAGAGCCTTGCTAGAAACTAAGGTACATTCTAGCATATGCCTTGTTGTGCTGTAGTTTACTTTGCACCCCTCTCAGCGCCTAGGATTACCCACGGAAGGTATGTGATATATTTAGCCGCCTATGAGCACTGTCACCAGATAAAATCCTGCTCGATCCTGTACTGCATGGCGTTTTGTCTAGTGATTGTGAGACCTAGTTCATAGCAATCACCAAGAGGTCATCGGACAAGTTTTTCGCTATCGTCACCGTTGGCGATGCCAGTCCGTCATCGGTCTTGTCACAGTTGACAATGCCAGTCCGCCCTCGGTCTTGTCACATTTGACAATGCCAATCGGCATTCTGTCTTGTTACAGTTGGCAATGCCAGTCGGCCTTCGGTCATGTCACAATTGGCAATGTCAGTCCCAGAGGTGAAAAAACGTCGACACTGTCTCCCACCAAACTCCCAAGGCACGATTTTGTTTCCATTTTTTTTAAATTAAGAATGCCGCATTTTGTCATGCACGCCGGATGGACCCACGCAAAGGTTGGAATGTACTATTCCGAGCTCTTCAAACTCGCTACATACAGATTCCGATGTAACTGTCGTTCTGAATATGATACCTATAACTAAGCAAACGTTTCAGCAAAGCAGTTTCAATACACAGTTGATGGCAATCCCTTTATGTTTGAAGTGGATCCATAGTGAAAACTGCATATAACAGCATATCAAGCAGGACTACGAAATGCCACTAACTTGGCAGTACTTCGTACGAACTGCTGCGAATCACCAACCAGTGAGCCAGGAATAAAATAACTACCTACCAGCATACGCTAAGAATAAAGCCGGGTTCAGTATAGCTCGCCCACCCCACACAAGCCACAGTACACTGGTGGGGGGTTGCGAACTAATGGGGCATTAATAAAACATCTATAAACATGCCCCAACAACAGTCAGATGCAGTACAGCTCGGCACACACCACACAAGTCGCAGCACGCTAGCAGGGGCTTCGGGCCAGTGAGCTACGTCATACAATATCTAGCATTCTCCAACACCACGGTCGGCTCCAGTACAGCTCGTCAGTCTACAACCTGATTGAGGCTACGGAACAACGAGACTGGAGTGAATACTTACAAGCACGCGCCGACAGGCCTGGATCACACGCAATCACTGGAACACTGGATCACACGCGACATAAACTAGAGTGGGCTTGCTGCTCATACCAGGGAGCTGATCTGATGAATGATCCTGACATTTCCTTGACATTTCCTCTTCCATTGTTCACTACTTAAACCGTTCGCGGACCGCCTGATAAATCAAACTGGTTACGGCTTTAAACTGCTTTGATCAGATGCTCGGCGCCGTCAAGATCAGGTCCATTCCACCGAATCATCAGCTCCATTGCAGCATTTTCGTGCTCGAGCTGGCGATGCATCGAGAACACCTCCTTGAGGACACTGCCCATGGATTCCACAACACTTTCGGCAGGCGTGAGCGGCCACAGGCGGATGACTAGATTGACGAATGGCTCGACCTCCGGACCACGTTTCCACAGTACTTTCAGGAGAGCTTGGTTGGAGGAGTCTGTACGCTCCTCGATACGCAGGGTGGAGATCGCCTCCCGGACGCTCCTGCTCGGCACCGCAGCCGATGGCGGGATTAACTTGCTCGACACCAGCTGCACGATGGCTTCGGAGACTGAGCTCACCTGGGCGTCCAGTGATGTATGTGGGGCCTGAAGACCTGTCAGGTCACCAACCCTTCGCAGATGCGTCACGTTGTCCAGGATGGTCTTGTTCGCCGTGCCCTTTCTTCTGCCACTGGCGTCAGCTCTCTGTCTCCTGGCTTTCAGGTTGCGGACCAGGGCGATGCAAAACGCCACGATGTGCCGGATCTGTGGATTATGATTATTATAGGACCGAAGATAATCGGATGCTGAATAAACAGAAGTCTGAATTTCATTAGTAAAATGGTTATGCTATGCTTCGAGTGAACATAATGGCTGATGAATTGATTATTGCAGTCTTACAGCATGTCGATAGCCCAGGTTATTTTGTATCATCAGAAGGATAATGTTAAATACTACCGAATGTTAGCTTAGCACCAGTAGCTTAGTATTCCAGGAAAAGCAAGAAGACGGGAGGGACGGAGATATTACAAGCAAGTTACTAGCAACTGTAATGTGAAAGAACACATTAAGCTTCCAGACGAAAACACGTGAGCCTTTAGGCAGTGAAATAAATAGCTGTTAAGTTCAATAGGTGTTCACCTGAGTGTGCAAGCCATTCTTGTGCTGCATCAGATTTGGCCAGAGTTCCTCGAAGTCCACCACTCCGAGGGTATGTGCTGCAGGGTTCACTCCTTTCTGGCTCAGAGCAGCCACGGCTGCCGCCATGCCCTGGAGGCTGCTCATCGTGGTGCCGTACTCAGTGCGACACTCCCAGGGTAGCAGCTGAGTGTTCTGTTGTGCCTGGCTTCCCCGCCCAAGGATGTCGTAGACGTCGTGCAGAGCAGCAACGCGCGTCATGAACGTCTCATCTGAAAATAAGCAACATGAAAATGTTCAAGCAATTCACCATGAAGCAAAATGAACGAAAGCATATGGGGGAACAGTAGCGTGTGGGCGCGTTAAATGCTAAACTGTTCATACTGAGCAGCAGTACCTGCATGCTTACACATGTATGAACGAATTTAAAATATGCCACGACAATACCATGTCAGTATTGTCAATGAGCATCATAGATATGCAAATATGCATAAATCCACGAAACATAGTAAATCCATGGATAATTTAGAAGTTAGATAGCGAACAGAACACACTCTTATTTATGCACATGCACGATGATCAACAATCCAACCAGATTCAACAAGTATATGTTAATGAATATTATTATTTTAAGAATCATTGAAAACAAATTATCATAGTCGCACAGTAGCAGGGACCGAGGCATGGGTGTTCCGCAAAACCACCGGTATGCTTGGGCTATCATTGCGTCTGCTTCAATTTTGGTACAAATAATGATAGTTTGCTAGCCCACTCACCTTCTAGAGAAGAGATGTCTTCCCACTGCTCTTGGGCGACAGCCGCCCGTTTTTCTTTCTTCAGACGATCACGCAGGACCTCGCACATGGTTTGTGCATTGGCTCCAAATGCCTTGAAGGTGTTGGCGGCGTGCGCAGCGAACCTGGTGTTGGACCACAATTTCTGTGTCACAGTTGTGGCATCATCCGCTGTCGTGTCTAGAAGTTCTTCTAGACCCTTGCCGTAGCTGAACTTTTTTGTGATGCGTGTCATACCTTCGACAATGTCGTCTACCCACAGGCACGCAGACTCAGCTCGGGCGTCTTGCTCCACCAGGTTCATCAGATGGCTGGCATCCCATATGGCAGGTATGGAGACTGTCTCCGTCTGTCCACCTGCGTTGGCCGAGTTGAGGGCACGTGTGAGTTTCTCAGGAATTGAGACGTGGTGATACTGGCCATCCGCTGCAAACGAAGCCACTTTTTGGGCCGACTCAATTCCCACGAGCGCCTGGGTGGCTTTTAGCTCTTGGGCAATGGATTCGCCATCGTGATGTTTCACCATGGGTGCGCCGATCACGAGACTCTGTATTAGATGCCCTGGTGGTGCGTCTGGAACGACCGTGATGATGGCAGTGATGTCCACGGTGCGTCGATTTAAAGTAATTTTGTCGGCAACAAGAGCGACGCACGGCTGAGACGATATGTGCTTCCGTATCATTATCGTCATCTCTCCATGGAAAGCATCACGCACCTTGTTCATGAGCAAGGCATTGTGGTTTTTGTCCCTCACATTTTCCCCACTTGCGTGAAGGAGGACGATGAGCTCGTCGAACGTGCTCTGCGGTAGGGACTTCTTCAGCGTGTAGTACGTCGCCCGGAGCACACCATGGGCGACGGAATCCGACTCACTCCCACGAACCGCTTCCTTGTTCTCAGCTTCCCTGGCCCGCGTCTGGACCTTCTTGTGTTGAGAGGACATGAAGTGTCCCTTCACAGCTGTTCTCAGCGATTTGAATCTCTCGGGCATGGGCTGGCCTGGCGGAAATTCCGATCCGAGACCGAAGTTGTATGCGAAGACTCCAAATCCGCGAGCAGCATTTCCATTAGGCTCCTGGGCACAGATGTCGCAGTGCAGGATGTTACTCTCGGGCGACGCTACCAGATGCTGCCCAGAAGCAGCTTGAAGACAGGAGATGCCTCTCCCGGGGCGGAACAGCACCTCTGCTTCCAGGTCAGGGGATAATCCGTTACCGGCCGGGGTCGGTTTCTTGAGAATGTGGATGATCTGGTCGGTTTTCTGTTCAAGCACAGACATCCTAGCAGCCATGTGATTTAACTCACTGGGATACGGAACCCTCTTGTGTGGTGGTTCTGAAAAGAAGCATAGATCGGTGTCAGCACAGCAGGCATCTACTCACAGCACCCACGCCAACACAGACGGTATTAGAAACTCTACTATTGCAAACTATTACACCCCACTAACACACATAGTTTTACCATAAAATGCCAATATTGCTGCAAGGTTGTTTTCATCATGTGTGCAGTTTAAGAAAAACATAACAGGATGCCATCACATGGCAGAGCTGAATATTATTGGTAGGTTGCGTATTATTACAAAAACGTTGGCAAACACAGCCCATAAAACAGCATAGTATGGCTTACCAGTACAGTTATAATACATTTCACTCACCATTTAATACCATTAAAACCATTTAACTAATCAAGGCTCATCAATGGCTCATGTCAGAACATATTTAATTGAATCTAAGTAGATATCCAAGGCTGAATGATCTCAGGCTTGTGAGATGGTTCAGTCAGTTGGTTGGCTGTGTTCCCTTCAGCAGGTTGTCAAGCTTGATTTAATTGGTAAAAGTATGAGTGGAACATTGATGAATCCTAGGTTGAGTCTGGATTCGATTCCGAGTCCGAAGTTTGCAGAATTGCTGAATCTGAGCCTGATGCTCATTCATTAGGATTGGGTCTGGCCTCAAGCCCACTGGCAAAATGGTTAGTCTGATTCTGATTTACAAGTGTAATGAACTGAATCGCTTGATCTCGCCCTCAAAAAGTCATGACTCCAGACCAGATTCCACGTCTAGCTTGACTCACACCCATGTCTGCACAGTAGTAACATTAAGTACCAGAGGTGTTGGAGGGGATATATCCCCCATCCTTCCTGTGACAAATCCAGCCCATGCAGCCAATCAAAATATCTGAAGTTTGTTGAACAGAGTTTGATGGCCCCTTAGGACAGACGTTCTGAGAGGTAGACAGAGAAGGGGCACCGTCTTGTTCTCCACTCTCTGAAGAGTATGTGATTCCTGAGAAACCACATGATTTACTTGGTATGAAACCATTATCAACAACACACAGCTTAGAAACAAACAACAAATTTAGTTTGGAAAACATGGGTTTGAAACAAAAAATCAACAAACACCAAGATTTCTTTATGAGGACAGCATTGCTTATTAACATGAAATCAGACCAATTATTGGTGGGTACTGTTAGTCCCTTACTTTGCATGAAGGTACTAATTGAGGGAAAAAATAGACAAGCAATTGCACACAATCCAGTCCAAAGGTCTGGTAAAGGTCGATTCATGATGGACAAGATTTTGCCAACAGTGTCATAGTATTGCTGAAATACTTCAACTGAGTTGACTGTGACAGTAAGCTAATGTAATGCTTAATTAATGCATGTCTCAAATCATTGCACTTAAGATCTGACTTAAGATCTCCATGCACTGCCGAACACCATTCCAAGCATTTTTGATCATTTGACTTCTCAATTATCTTGAAAGGTGCCACTGAAAACTCAAGGATTTGTTAACATTAATGCTCAGCCACACACAAAGCAGGCATTGAAGAAAAAAAATCCACCTGCAGTCTGATTAGCAGACACTGATGGTCCTCCAGGACTGGATGACTGAAATGGCAGCTCTGTAGTGTCCTTACCTTGTTCTCCACTGCCTGTGCCCTTGGTCATTCCTGTGAAAAATATGATAATTTAACTAAGTATTGAGGACAACCTTAGAAAGACAACCAATAAAAGAAAAAGTAACATATTCTTCTTGGGAAAAAATTGACGGAAGCCAGACATCAATTAAAACCAAGATCAGCCAGAACAAATCATTGTTGATTGTTGATGTAATAAAATATGAACCCAAGTGAAAGAAAATGATTTTTCACACAAAAAACGTCCTTTCAGCTCACTTCGGGGAAACCTCAATTCACTTTCAGCCTTGTGCCCATCTTTTCCTGTTTGTGATCCAGTTCCCATCTGCAAACCATGTGAACACCCTTGAAGGATTGTAACTCAGCCTGGCATAAGCTATGCATGTTCGCTGTGTGTCTGTGACACAGCCTTTGGTAGATATCAGGCATGACTGCTCCACAATTTTCAATTTCAGAAGATATGTAGGCAACTTCATGCCATGAACCATCAAAATTTGAAGTAATTAATTCAGAAGGAAATATAGCAATGTCATTCATTTCATATTTATAGGCATCACACGAAATGCAACCAAACAAATCTACAGGGAGACAGTGTAGAGTATGCATGGCTTTCTACACCTATAATTATTTGTGCACTCAAGTGTACATTGTTTACTCAACATCTAGTTGTTTTCTCCAACAACATTTCAGGCTAGGTTGGGTTAGGTTAGGATATTTTATTTGAAATTTATTTCCAAAACAAGTCTTGCAAGTCTTGCAAGTTTTTAATTCTTAAATAAGAATTTGTTTCCTTACATGTCACTTCTTTCACAATTTCAAATAAAATATTATTTTTATGCTATATTACCCAACTTCAAGCCGTTTTTGGATGATATTCTGCTTCCAAGCTGAAAAGTATGCATCTACAGAGGAAATGAGTTTTCACATCATATCAAGCACATTCATAAACACTGCACTGAAAAAAAAGAAATTCCAAGAAATCAAAAAATGCCTTAAACCACAAATTTATCTATATTCATTTCGAAAACTTTTTTTGCAAAAAGAAGTGTTTTTGATTTTAAATTGTGCTTCTTCAAAAACAGCTTGGGCTAGATCAGCTTGGGCTTGGGCAGCTTGGGCTTGGGGGTGCGCTCCAGCATTTTAGTCCAATCAAAAAAGGGAGACGCCTGAGCCGACCAATCAGCGTTTCAAGACCTCCGTCGATCGTGACAATGGTAAACAAATATTTTGCTTTTAGTGCGGCGAAACCGATGACATCCACACAAATATCAATTTTTTGTTCCCTGTTAGCGTTGACATTGTGATAAAGTAGTATTAAAGATCAAGATTAAAATAGCAAGAATGCCTTTGTAGAAAATTAGCACGAAGAATGGAACAATATATGAATAATAGCTTCCACAAGTTTTGCCCTACGGCCTTTACTATTGCCACGATCGGCGGAGGTCGTCAAACGCTGATTGGTCGGCTCAAGGCTATAGAATTGAGGGTCGGCTCAAGCGTCTCCCTTTTTGGGAAGCGGAGCGTTCTACCTGTGTTCTATAGCCTTGGGCTAGATTAACTTTTCAACTTTAAAAATTCAGATAACATTTCCATAAAACTGGATGTCTCAACCGAATGTCTCATCTGACTTCTACTGATTTACATGTTAATCCTGCTGCCATATAAACCACCGTAGAATAAAGTTCATGCATACCCCTCACCTTGAAGCCTGATTATCAAGTTTTAAGATGAGGGCCATATCATTTTGAAATTCACTTTCTTTCACATAGGAAAGGCAAGTTTTTGAGAATATGACTGTAGAACTGTTTGCAGACATAGCCCCTTCGCCTCCTTGGTTCATCAAAAACTACCTAGGTAGGTACCTACTTTCAGAATAGGTTCTGTTCAAGTTCTTACCTTGGAGCCAAGACTGCCATTTGCCGCCAGCACCAAAACTTCAATGCTTTAGAATAGTGGGCAATCCTTTGTGTTTGGTGTCCATGTGCCTTTTCAGGTTTCTCCTTCCGCCATTGAAAGTACAGTTAAAATGTCCACAACGAACTTTCATACGTGACGGAGGTCGACCCATGTCTGCCACCTGATAATACAAACACAGAGCAGAAGGCAAAATAACAAGGTTCGCTGAGAAATATTCTGCGACGAGTATCAATGCTTCAAACCACCAAACGTGCGCCAACAACCCAAGGCGATCTACAACCGGTACTGCACACACATGAGCCAGTTTCGTCGCAAGCGCGTCACCCGTTGTAACACGATCCATGAAGCTGAAAAAAATGAACTTCAGGAGTCAGGCAATAAGAGCTAAACTCCCTTCCAAATCAAAGGAAGCTAGGCCGTACGAGGATTTCGTTTTTCTCCCGAGGTGACAACTCTTGCCAATTGGAGTCTGTCTCACCACAGCCAAGGAGTCAGACAATAAGAGCTAAAATCCCATCCAAATCAAAGCAATCTAGTCCGTACAGCGATTTCGTTTTCTCGCCAGGTAACAACTCTTACGAATTGGAGGCTGTCTCCCCACAGCCAAGGACACGATTATTAAATTAAACATGCTGTTTTATTATGTTAATCATTGCATCAATTATTCCATAGAAGCATGAATATATCGTTCTGGAATGGAAAAGTAGGTTTGAGTGGTGACTACGCCTTCGCGTAGTACTGTCTGCTGAGTACTTTGTTAAGCAAATGTTCTGTCTCCTACTCGGGTAGTCCAGTAAGCAGTTTTTTTTTCACCTCTGGTCAGTCCCCCCTCGGTATTGTCACAGTTGGCAATGTCAGTCCACCCTCGGTCTTGTCACAGTTGACAATGTCAGTCCGTCCTCGGTCTTGTCACAGTTGACAATGCCAGTCCGCCCTCGGTCTTGTCACCGTTAGTTAGTTATTTGGGCTTTAGGGCGCATCGACCATGTTGATCATATAGCGCCAATGGTCTTGTCACCGTTGGCAATGCCAGTCGGCCCTTGGTCTTCTACACAGGGGTGGGCTGACACCCACCCATCTCATCTTGATGGCCATTCAGAGGATAGTGTTAATGTTTCCAAATCCTTAGCTGTTTATTTTTTATTTTAACTGTTGATTTTATTTCAAGATTATACACTACCTATATACAATTGAAACCAAGTTGTCCCGGAAAGCCACAGGTATCAAAAATAAATAATAATTAAAATGAACCGATACTTTCCAAAAGCATGGCATAACATTTACCCCTGACAACACGTCAAATGTATACTGGAAAATAATAAAATAGGTAAACATGCTCAATGGATAACATTCACCATCGTAGCAAAAGTGTGAGTGTAAGGTGTTCAGATACATGTTTGCACAGTCTCAGTATGCACACACTTGCATGTTTGTATTGTTTCAGTTTGCACACACGTGTATGTTTGCACAATCTCAGTTTGCACACATGTGCATGTCTGCACAGTCTCAGTTTGCACACATTTGCATGTGTGCACAGCTTCAACTTCCACACACTTGCATGTTTGCGCAGTCTAGTTTGCACACACGTGCATGTTTGCACAGTCTCAGCTTGCACACACGCGCATGTCTGTACGTGTGTAAGTGTGCAGGTTAGTTAGTTAGTTATTTTGGTGTCAAGTGCGCATCGACTGCACTGGTCATGTAGCGCCCATAAATAGTTTATTCATTACAACTCTGCAGTAGAATCGTTGTAAAACATTGTCATGCTGAGGTGTCAATGTGTTTTCGCAGTCAGCCGCTTAAGAATATGACGTGTGCGATTGACCATTGTTCCGGTTGAGGCGGTCGTCTATCCCATACGTCCCGGTGTGGAGATGGGTACCTCATCACGGGCGACTCAGCGCGGGGACGGGATTTGCGATTCGCTTTGGTCGGCGGCGAAATATGCATCCGCTTACGGCTTGTGGGCGGTGTGATTGGTTGGCCTGTTAATGGGACTGGAGGTGGATGTGGACCCATAATTTGTCCAGATGTGCCAGGTGGTGCGCGCGTCACCGACGGCGAGCATTCTAGTGTACCGACCCTCGCAGCCATGGGAGATTATCCATCACGCATTTCCCATCGATGTTTGGTGTCACACTCGTATTTCGCTCTGCTCGACCTCGCGCGGTCAGGTCCGGAGCTCCACTTCGCACAGGAATTCTCAGTGACGACAATGAGCTGGTCGATCGGAGAGGTGAAATAGTCGATGGGGGTGGTAACTTAGGGGCTTGTGCGGGAGTTGTTTGAGTGGACGCCACCATGGTCGGTTCAGTCTCCTGAGTTACGGGAGCGTCAGTTGGGCAGGCGATCGTGCGCTGCTCAGGACGACGCTGTCTCGGGGAACTGCACGAAGCTTGTGTCTGCACAGCAGCAGAGCGTGCCGGTAAGACGTAGTCGGCTGCAACTCCATATGCTCCCGCCGGGATTTCATCCCCTGAGTTTACCTGGATGCTGGCCAGACCACATTCATTTAGCAGGTCAATCAATTGGCGGGCTGTCGTCTTGTCCAGAGCATCGCTACCAGGAGGATCACAGCTTCGTGGTGCTGGCGCAGTAGGTGGCATGTCTGTTCGCTCCTGGAATGACTCTGGTTGAAGGGGATGGGCGGAGCTGACCACCACGGCCGCATAAGAGCGAGGTGTAGTGGCCGCCTCGGTCATTTCCGGAGATTCTCGGAAAGACACGCCCCTGTCACACTTCAATGTTATGATGTTCTGTTCCCTCTTGACAACTGGCCATACTCGGTCACGAACAGAGTGACCATCCTTGCAGTTAGGACAACACAATGTGTCCGATGTGCAGGCGTCTACAGAATGCTCCGAGGAGGCACATTGCAGACATCTCGGCTTGGCTCGACAGTGGCGGCTGGTGTGTCCGTACCTATGACAGGCGAAGCATCTCATCGGGATTGGTCGATAAGCGCGGACCCTGACCCTAATATGCCAGATTTTTACGTGTATAGGCTGTGTTTGGGAGTTAAAAGTGAGTACAATATCCTCTGTGTCATGTGAAACACCATCTCTTTTCGTCTTTAATCTTCTAGCCTCCAGGACACCGAACCCTGCAAGACAGCGGACAATTTCTTCGCATGACATACCTTGCAGGTCATAGCGAGTGACGACACCTCTGTAGCAGTTTTTAGGGCGATGAGTTTTCATATACAGGGTACAGTCCTTTGCACGCGTTTCCCATCGATAGCGTAAGGAAACGTAAAGAGCGTGGCCTTTAACGTCCGCCTAGCTTCCTCCGGATCCAAAAAATCCACTTCGATGCCACCATCACCCAATCTGTCGCACCGAACCACTGTACCGAATCGCTCGGTGCCCTCACACCGTTGGAAAGGGCTGAGGTCTGGCAGTCTGAGCTCTGAACTCGACAAGATCAGTACAGTTGGGTCGACGAACTCGGGCTCTACTTCTGTTTCATGTTCAGGTGTCTTGCCAGGTCGCGTCGCCCCGACGGGACGAGAATCTCCCAACAGAAGGGCTAGCCGAGACAGCGTCCAAATCGGGCCTCACCGAGGAGGCGCGGTACTGGGATGGGGAAGACGGGAACGACGAATCGTCCGAGTCAAGGCGAGGACGAGGGTATATTTGTGCCTCAGAAGAATCCATGTTAGTGTTTTGTTTCGGCCCCGCGCGACGTTCCACCACAAGGGGCCTTACGGGGTGACGCCTGCTGCCGTAACAGCAGGACGCCAAACGTCCGCGAGGCGAAACGGGGCAGGTGGCGCTTTGCGCGGCCGGGAGAGAGAGGCTCACCACCACAACCGCACGTCGGCGCCGCTCACCCCTTGACTCGGGCCAGTCGGGCGAGCAGGCACTGGGAAGAAACCCAGGGCCCTAGCCCGAGGCGACCTGTCACTTGGCCCGTATGGGGCTTACGGGCCCACCCGCCCCTCCGGGAAATCAGGACCAAAGAGGCGTGTTGCTCTCCCGTCGCAACTAGCACCGTGCGACGGGGGACCTCAACCTCCAGGACTCTGTCAACCCGGGGGACGGACCGAGGAGGCACGACTTCCCCGATAAAACTGAACGGACCTGTAGACCAGGGGAAGCTGGCCCACCTGCTCGTGATGGGGGAGGGGCTGTTGTTGCAGGGTTTGATGCAGGACATACAAAGGGACGTCGGAACGGGATGGATCATGGGAAGGGAATAGAGGGAAGGACGATGGGGACAGCACTGCGTGAGCCACCGGAAACACCTCCGTGCTTTCAAGCCCCTTATCGGGGCGGCTGTGGTAACCCGAGGGAGCACCATTTCCCTAGCCAGCCGAGTAACGAGGCTGACCCCACTGCGGGGTGGGGTAAGTGTGCAAGTAAATGTGGACGTGTTTGTAAGCTTAGGGTCCGACCTATCTATGCCACCCACGAGCTCACATGACTGTTTTATCCTAACAAAAGTAAAGTAAAATAGAAGCTTGACAAAATGTGCTGCTGGCTGTTATATTATTGGCAAGGATAGACAGGTGGGTAATAGGTACGATCTAGGCACCTATCCATTCCCACCATTCCCACCCTTCATTTATGTGGACTGCTCTGACAGCAATTATTCTATTTTACGTGCTTTACAAAATAAAGAGGATGAACTGCTCCAACTACTAACATTAAAATGTGATTTGCAACCATCACGAAATAACTGTTTTGAGGACATGGATATTAGCTTACAAGACCATATACAATTGGCCATGATATCTTGAAATTTGTATCAATAACTTGCATGTCGTGACTGGCCCAGGCTAGGTATGGGCTAGGTCCAGATAAAAATTGACGGGTCCCGTTAAATCCCGAGCCTTATGGGTACTGGTACTGGCTTAGCAGGGTTTAGAATTTGGGTCCGTTTCGAATTAGTTTCCCTGTCACTGTGCTTTTCAATGCGAAGAGATGCTTCCTCGTATATATTCCTCGACTCTAGTACCGCACGCCAGGACGGACGTTTGAATCGTCCCCTCCCGTGGCTGTTGCTATTTCCATATATTTCGCACCATTCACGCTCTGACTGACTCATGACGTCCTGTCGGAATGCATGGCCCAGCGCGCCGTCCCGGTCACATTTGCTGGGGCTGAACACTTGTGCTGACGCTCACCATCTTGCGGCAGCAGTTGCTGGCGGCGCTGTCCATTCCTAGAATCCGCCGTCCAACTACACCATCTATATCAGATCATCTGGTGTTCAGACGACTGACAAGACCAAGTTCGCTGTACAATCCGAGTCGGGGAGGTACCGCTATCGGTCAGTGGCAGTGACGTCAGAGAGGAGCCGCCACCGGTCAGTGGCGTCAGAGAGGAGCCGCCACCGGTCAGTGGCGTCAGAGAGGAGCCGCCACCGGTCAGTGGCGTCAGAGAGGAGCCGCCACCGGTCAGTGGCGTCGGAGAGGAGCCGCCACCGGTCAGTGGCGTCAGAGAGGAGCCGCCACCGGTCAGTGGCGTCGGAGAGGAGCCGCCACCGGTCAGTGGCGTGCAGAGAGGAGCCGCCACCGGTCAGTGGCGTCGGAGAGGAGCCGCCACCGGTCAGTGGCAGTGGCGTCAGAGAGGAGCCGCCACCGGTCAGTGGCGTCAGAGAGGAGCCGCCACCGGTCAGTGGCGTCGGAGAGGAGCCGCCACCGGTCAGTGGCAGTGGCGTCAGAGAGGAGCCGCCACCGGTCAGTGGCGTCAGAGAGGAGCCGCCACCGGTCCGTGGCGTCGGAGAGAGCCGCCACCGGTCAGTGGCGTCAGAGAGGAGCCGCCACCGGTCAGTGGCGTCAGAGAGGAGCCGCCACCGGTCAGTGGCGTCAGAGAGGAGCCGCCACCGGTCCGTGGCGTCGGAGAGGAGCCGCCACCGGTCAGTGGCAGTGGCGTCAGAGAGGAGCCGCCACCGGTCAGTGGCGTCAGAGAGGAGCCGCCACCGGTCAGTGGCGTCAGAGAGGAGCCGCCACCGGTCAGTGGCGTCAGAGAGGAGCCGCCACCGGTCCGTGGCGTCGGAGAGGAGCCGCCACCGGTCAGTGGCAGTGGCGTCAGAGAGGAGCCGCCACCGGTCAGTGGCGTCAGAGAGGAGCCGCCACCGGTCCGTGGCGTCGGAGAGGAGCCGCCACCGGTCAGTGGCAGTGGCGTCAGAGAGGAGCCGCCACCGGTCAGTGGCGTCAGAGAGGAGCCGCCACCGGTCAGTGGCGTCAGAGAGGAGCCGCCACCGGTCAGTGGCAGTGGCGTCGGAGAGGAGCCGCCACCGGTCAGTGACCGTGACGTCGGAGAGGAGCCGCGTTCGGTCCGTGGCGGTGATGTCGGAGAGGAGCCGCCATCAGTCAGTGAAGGTGACGTCGGAGAGGAGCCGCCACCGGTTAGTGACGTCGGGGAGGAGCCGCCACCGGTCAGTGAAGGTGACGTCGGAGAGGAGCCGCGGTGATGTCGCGGTGATGTCCGTGGAGAGGAGCCGCGGTGATGTCCGTGGCGGTGATGTCGGAGAGGAGCCGCCATCAGTCAGTGAAGGTGACGTCGGAGAGGAGCCGCGTTCGGTCCGTGGCGGTGATGTCGGAGAGGAGCCGCCATCAGTCAGTGAAGGTGACGTCGGAGAGGAGCCGCGTTCGGTCCGTGGCGGTGATGTCGGAGAGGAGCCGCCATCAGTCAGTGAAGGTGACGTCGGAGAGGAGCCGCGTTCGGTGAGTGGCCGTGGTTGCGTGGCCGGCCGGTCGGCTGCCAACAGCTGACGGTTGGCACGTGTTACCGACAATTTGGTACGGCCGCTGGCTGTCACGAACTTCTCAGGAGAAGCGCCAGTCGGTTCTCGACCCATTCACGTCAGTCACGACCTCTGAGGAGTCCGTTGTCTGCCAAACCCCTCAAGGTCGCCGGCCGAGCTGGAGTTAGTTAGTTATTTGGGCTTTAGGGCGCATCGACTTCATTGGTCATGTAGCGCCCATAACAATATAAGTTATTTGCATGTCGATGTGTCGAACATGCTACCTAGCTAAGCCGAGGGGCTGGGACACACCGACACACGAGGGGCTGGGACCGACACTAGAGGACTGTTGGGACCGACATTAGAGGGCAGTTGGGACCGACACCAGGGAGAAGCTCGGACTGTGCTGATATTAGGTTGAACTATCTATTTGACAAGCTTTTCTTAGACGGTTCTGGCTGCGAAATCTCCAAAGGAAGCATCACCATGTGCATGCTGCTGCATGAATGAAACATCAATTACTAGTTCAGGTGTGCAGTTTGGGCTGACATCTTTCGATGATTAGCACGACAACAATGCATTGGGGTTTAACACGCGCCCTTGAGGACCTCTGAAAATTACGCGCACCGGAGAGGGTGGGTGGCAGATTCCGCCCCCCCCCCATACGATCTCGGCTCCTATTAAAGCTGGAGTAACAAAATTATCAGGGTGGATGGATACGGTAGTGAACTATATTGTGTGCTAATTCTATGACCTTAAGTTAATATCTTCAACGTCAAATGATGTCACATATGTCACAAGTTGCTTGTTTTGCGTGGCCAGGCTTGTCATTGTTATGGATCGCTGTGATTGTGTTTAAATGCTCCAAAATGGGCATCAGTGATGTTTCGGAGATGACTAATGATGCAATACAGATGCTAGACCCTGCATTTGACCTCAGGTCACCTATATAGCAGCACTTTATCAGGTCAGTTACCTGTTCCAGTTACCGGAACCGGGCCGCCCGCCCGACTGCTCCGTCGAGCGGCTAGGCGCAATCGGCTTCGCGAAGAAAGGAGTGAAGTACATGAATGAAGTATGGAAACGCTTAGGTACACAAGGACAAACAGTAGTTTTCAGGATGCATAGGGAATAACATGCAAAATTACATAAATCGCATGACATTCCTTTGCATTTATGACAACATTCCAGTTGACAAAGTTTGGTTCCATTAACATGTCATGAACTTGACCTGACTTGACCTCGGTGACCTAATATGACCTTGGAACTATATAGCATAACAATATACATCAAACAAGTCGCTAGTGTTGCCAAGAACACTTCCCTTTTGCTGATATACGGGAGCGCATAAGCGCCGAATTTTGTGGTCTGGCACTACGAAATGTTTTGACTTTAACGGCCTCTAACTCGAAAAATGTTCGGTCGCTTTCTGTTTTTCTTGTTTTCAACGACGCCACGAACATTTCTAAGCAGGTACGCAAACAAAATGGCGTATATCGACCAGTACAATCGGGAGTTATGTATGCAAAACTGGAGGAGTGGGCGGATTTCGCCCCCCCCCCTCCAGTGCGCATGTTAAAAGCCAGCTGGGATACAATCACATTGCAATGTTGGTTGGCCCCCCTTGATGTATGTGGGAATAAGTAGCAAACGTCACTCCAGATCAACAAGAGTAGAAAATACCTCTCTAAATACTTCCAGGATATTTCATCCCAACACCCAGAAATTTGATGGAGAGCCCCGAAGAAGGTTTGTCTCAAATGTAGCACCACTTGCTAGCGAATATTTTTCGATGGCCCCCTCAAGCAGTAAGCAATCAAAGAGCGTATTCAGTATAGATCAAGGTCTTTTCGTTAGGCGTCATGAGCGGACATAATACCGTTTGGCGCCGCTCTGGTGGTGGGTTTGTGAAGAAACACCACTAGAGTGGGCTTCCTATATTCTAGCTTCTAGAGGAGATATAAGTAATTTCCAATGGCCAAATTCGAACAACGTTGAACCAAGCTTTCTTATGATGTGTAGTTCGTTGTAGTATCAAATCATTTCACCCTATCACTTTGTCCTCAAAGTGAAATGGGAACAATTGGCCACTGTACTTGTTGTAATTAAACGAGTCATACTTCTTCTGTGTGATAAGCTGACAACTTTCAATGTTCGTAACTAAACGAAAATGGTTCGTGCTACATTTTGATATCATCTTCAATAACCTCCATGAAGTCTTAACGCTGTCGGTTTTTCACTCGATTCCAGGATTTGCGAAGCGCCCTAAAGCCCAAATAACTAACTAACTAAAGATTCCAGGATTTGTCTCACAAATTATCACCTTGTATTCCTTTAAATTGCATATCAGGTGTTCTACATCAGCGAATTATTTTCTAATGGTCTCAAATAACCGACATAAAATCAGCTCCCTTCTGATGCCATACTCCACTACTTTTATACACATCTAACTCTGTACTAATCTACATTTCATTTTTCACCTTTTGACATGAAGTTTTCAGACATTATTGAGGTTTTGGCATGGCTCGATGCACGTCAAGCGCCACATTGGCTGCCCAGAGGATCCGTAGGTCGCCGAGCGGGGTCACGGCTAAAATTTAAGTTACAGCCTCGATCAATACCAAGCAACATCGGCTTTGTCACGCCAAAATTGTGTATGACTGAATGTGTATGACTGAATGACATCAGGAACCTACCTGTATTCTTTCTTTACTGGAGATCCACCCCCTCGATGTCCATATTAACATTGCGTCTGCCGCCTAACGTCTTAACAAATTTTGAGTGGAGGAAATCCAAATCCCTCTCCCTATGTACATCTATTATTATTTTACTCACTTTATTTTGATCTGAAAAACAGCAGTAAGTTAGATGATGCGGGTAATCTATTACTAGATGCAATGGAATACTTCGGTTGAATTTCTGGCAAATGAGAATCCGATGTGGGGAATTAAAACCGATATACTAAAGTCCATCGCTGAACATCCTGCCTTTTTAAACATTAGCAAGTGAGGAGGAGGAAATATCTGGTGAGGATGGGTGCTATTGGGTGAGTGCGGCGAACTTAACCCCACCACCACCACCACAGCCACTTGACATGCTAAAAGGGCACTTTTATAGATGGGATGGATCATGATAAGTACCATGTTAGAGGTGCGTTTGCATTGCCATGCGATAACATAAGTGTGCTGCGAAGGTCGTGTCGGCAATATTTACTTCGGGTACATTGCTATGTACACTGGAACATAAGTACGCAGTTCAACACATGTTGATAATAATCTTGCATGTGATTACGTTGGAGTAATTTTCGATATTGCGAGGTGCCCTGCACCGGCTGCCCAGAAAGATCCCATCAGACACCGGCGAAAGTCACGCACAGCGTGGAGCAAATTAAGGCTCCCGAGTGGGATGACATTTCTCCCCAATAAGGTCAGCGCTGACGGAGAGTTTACTGGCTGCCGGTGCTCATCCGGTCCGGTCGGAACACAGCACCCTTAACGGCATCGCGCACGGGTGTCGCTTTATGAAAATGATTTAGATGATCCAAATGTCCGAAGGAATATGGTACAGTACAATGATACGATACTTTAAATAAAAAAAACACGCGCTGCGCACATCAACGCAGAAAATATTATTGATATTATATGTTGACCAGGGTCATTAGATGACCGCGGCAGATATCGAGTGTGCAAAATATGAACGTGTTTAGGGTATCAAAATGCCAATACGGAGCAGAGAGATACTGTTTTGGTCGTATTTCCCAACATGCCTCTTGTTCTGCATACGATAAGCTGAGCTTCTTGGATGAACTCCGACTACACAAACTCATCTTTACCTCCGACGGCGGCGCCACCGTCGGGAGATGTGGGGCATGCGTCCCGATGGTAATTTTCCGGTGGTGATCTCCAACAATCGCCGAAAACCGTCCCTCTGTGACCTCTTACACCACCTCCTTTCGACTCGTTCCAGCTCTTCTCCGACATAAAACGATACATCTACTTTAGACAAAGAGCTTTATGACCTCAATAGGCGGAGCCCAGGCCTGACCTGTGGGTGTATCCATAATTTATCCAGTAGTGGGGGGAATAAAACTATAAAATACTCTTCGATTTTCCGCACCTATGTTTATTTTGAGAATCGGAAAATTAAAGAAAATGAGATTGTTTTCTTCCAATTTTCAATTTTCCACCGCTGGGTACGCTACGTCCATTATGGTCGTAGCAGTATGGAATTATGGTTCATAGTGTAATTATGAACGGATGCAGATGTACCGTCCGCCAAGCTTCCATAAATCCCACACTATACGTTTGGCAATGATGTCAGACATTTTAGCGTTACCTATACACCGTGGTGTAAAAACCACTGATACTGACCACTCTATTGGTTCCCGTTTATATGACCGATTCCGACAGAAAAGAATTGCTTTACCTTATTTTAGGGTGGGTTTCGAGCACAAACATC
Organism: Ashinkailepas kermadecensis; assembly: GCA_034440615.1. Classification (NCBI taxonomy): domain Eukaryota; kingdom Metazoa; phylum Arthropoda; class Thecostraca; family Neolepadidae; genus Ashinkailepas; species Ashinkailepas kermadecensis. Next base: position 16,201 of record JAOTOM010003693.1, on the reverse strand, counting down.
TTTTTCCATTTCTGCACTTCTGATTTCATTAGAACATGGATGAAAAAGTTGAATGGTTATATGCTACACCGCAAAAGCTTTATCCGAAGAAATAAAGGGAAAGCGACACCCACGCTGCCGAAACCAAAGCCGCATCTTTAATATTTCAACAGATTCCATCAATGGTGAAGGTGTTAAATGCGCATGCCTGTTTGCACTCACTCAGGCACCTACATGTGCATGTAATGTTAGGTCGTTAGAAAAGTAAGACACAAAACACGTATTGAAATTGTTTAATGTCCATATGAAAATGACATCTGACGACACAAAGTTAGTCACTTAAGGCATTAGGCACACATTGGTAAAACCCCAGCATCGTCGGTGCGTCCAAACATATATTTGTGGAGCTTGGGCCCAACAGAGGTATATAAAACGACGCATATGGTTTAGACCACCTCTACCCGAATTTACATGACCAATTTTCGACCATAGACGGTCACTTACTGACTTCGCGCAACCCCTGTCGATTTTAGGCCCATTTCCGTCTTATTGCGACTCTCCGAATTAAGACGGCCATTATCCTACTTTATACGGCTCCCTCCATGCATTCAACAACTGGTACGTTCCACGACAGATCGACCAATGCAATTCACCCCATAATTTGTATTCAGACAAAAATTTGCTCACAGGGTAATCTTTGGCTCTGAATACGTCTGTGCAATTTTTAGCCAGATTCGCCAACGGTCTTTTAGCTATAGCCTCCGGCATTATTTTTAGGTAAAATAACATGGGTTGGTTTGACGATGGATATCTGATCAATAAGAAGCGGAAAGGGTGGCAAATTATATATATATATATATATATATATATACATATATTTCAGAAGAAAAAAGATCAACTGAAACATTCCCGAAATAAAATATCAGTCTTTCCTACATTTGCCCTCATGACCTAATGATATCGTGACCTCCTGACCTCCCGTGGCCCCTAGCCCATCGAAATTGACAAATTTGACGGCGAAAATAAAATTGGGCATGATTTCGTTGACCAAGCAAAACATATTTTGTTTAATGCGTTCTTCCTATAAATATCCGATATGGCCGTCCACTCTTCATGACATTTTGCGATTTTCCGTGTTCCGGGTCAGACGGATTTCGTGTAAGCCTTCTTCCATTGGAAAGCTAAGTGAGGCAGAACAATTTCATACAGACACATGATTGGAGAACATTTTTTATAAGAAAGAAAAAACATTCACATCTTTTTATTGTAGACCTTTTAGTTTCCATTAAAAACTATCACGAATTACAAGGTCACTAGTTACCGATAGGTCACCCATGGGTTTATTTACAATGGGCAATTGTACTTCGGAACAACTGATATGTATTGACTAGCATCAAACATGGAAAGAACGAAACCAGACCCTATTGAATCAGGGTCTATTACCTACATATTACATCTGGGGCGGGAGGCAGGTATACCTATAACAAACATGAGGATCACTTAGTATCAACGATAAAGTGTTAGGCAGGTTCATCATTTTGTGCTGAAGAAAATGCATCGTGTCTCTGTGGACTGTCGATGACTATGTTATGTGTTAAAAGGCACATAAAAGCCGAGGTGTTTGTCTCGCTTATGTCTTCACTCCCACCCCATCCGTACTTCGTGCATATCTCAATACTCTCCAGCCTGGTGGCGGTTCCGAGGGAGAAAAAGGCACCAGCGTTGATCGGGAAGGAAACGATAACAAGCTTGGCAGAGCCGGAGCAGTGTAGTTATCAGTTTTCGAAAATGCCTGGTGGAGGGAGGACGTGCTGATTTGTTGACGTACATAAACGCTACAAGCAATTGTGATAGTCACTGTGTCGATTCTAATCGTCGCCATACAAAGCGAATAACAAACAATGGTGTTGAAATGAAGCTCTCTCTCTCTCTCTCTCTCTCTCTCTCTCTCTCTCTCTCTCTCTCTCTCTCTCTCTCTCTCTCTCTCTCTCTCTCTCTCTCTCTCTGTCTCTGTCTCTGTCTCTGTCTCTGTCTCTGTCTCTGTCTCTGTCTCTGTCTCTGTCTCTGTCTCTGTCTCTGTCTCTGTCTCTGTCTCTGTCTCTGTCTCTGTCTCTGTCTCTGTCTCTGTCTCTGTCTCTGTCTCTGTCTCTGTCTCTGTCTCTGTCTCTCTGTCTCTGTCTCTGTCTCTGTCTCTGTCTCTGTCTCTGTCTCTGTCTCTGTCTCTGTCTCTGTCTCTGTCTCTGTCTCTGTCTCTGTCTCTGTCGCTGTCGCTGTCTCTGTCGCTGTCTCTGTCTCTGTCTCTGTCTCTGTCTCTGTCTCTGTCTCTGTCTCTGTCTCTGTCTCTGTCTCTGTCTCTGTCGCTGTCGCTGTCGCTGTCGCTGTCGCTGTCGCTGTCGCTGTCGCTGTCGCTGTCGCTGTCGCTGTCGCTGTCGCTGTCGCTGTCGCTGTCGCTGTCGCTGTCGCTGTCGCTGTCGCTGTCGCTGTCGCTGTCGCTGTCGCTGTCGCTGTCGCTGTCGCTGTCGCTGTCGCTGTCGCTGTCGCTGTCGCTGTCGCTGTCGCTGTCGCTGTCGCTGTCGCTGTCGCTGTCGCTGTCGCTGTCGCTGTCGCTGTCGCTGTCGCTGTCGCTGTCGCTGTCGCTGTCGCTGTCGCTGTCGCTGTCGCTGTCGCTGTCGCTGTCGCTGTCGCTGTCGCTGTCGCTGTCGCTGTCGCTGTCGCTGTCGCTGTCGCTGTCGCTGTCGCTGTCGCTGTCGCTGTCGCTGTCGCTGTCGCTGTCGCTGTCGCTGTCGCTGTCGCTGTCGCTGTCGCTGTCGCTGTCGCTGTCGCTGTCGCTGTCGCTGTCGCTGTCGCTGTCGCTGTCGCTGTCGCTGTCGCTGTCGCTGTCGCTGTCGCTGTCGCTGTCGCTGTCGCTGTCGCTGTCGCTGTCGCTGTCGCTGTCGCTGTCGCTGTCGCTGTCGCTGTCGCTGTCGCTGTCGCTGTCGCTGTCGCTGTCGCTGTCGCTGTCGCTGTCGCTGTCGCTGTCGCTGTCGCTGTCGCTGTCGCTGTCGCTGTCGCTGTCGCTGTCGCTGTCGCTGTCCCTGTCCCTGTCCCTGTCCCTGTCCCTGTCCCTGTCCCTGTCCCTGTCCATGTACCTGTCCATGTCCCTGTCCCTGTCCCTGTCCATGTCCCTGTCCATGTCCATGTCCATGTCCCTGTCCCTGTCCCTGTCCATGTCCATGTCCATGTCCATGTCCCTGTCCCTGTCCCTGTCCCTGTCCCTGCCCCTGTCCCTACCTCTACCTCTACCTCTACCTCTGTCTCTGTCTCTGTCTCTGGCCTGCTCAGCATGTCAAGGATCGAAACAAAATTTGATGGGAGTATATTAGCTCCCCTGGCGCGACGTGCCTCAACTCTGGCGGCTCCGCAAGATTTCATAGCTCATGCAGTGCGGGGGTCAATTTAAACCTCCGCTAACTTGTACTCTGGATGAAATAGAGAAAGGCGATCAACGCCATCGCGTAGTACCTACCTTAAGCTCAATCGGTGACTTTGGCGCATATGTTCCTCCTCTCCCTTATTGTTCACCTTCCAGGTTGAGTTAGACTGCACAAGGTGTCAGCACTCCGGCCGGCTGCGCGTCTTACGTCTGTAGTACAAGTTTGCATGATTACGCAGATCTGAGGTCAATTCTCGATCGTCTATTAGACACTTGATAAGATATCAACTTCAAATTTAGTATGCATGTACATGACAGTGTATTCCACCAAACGTGTTGCGGTGTTTTAAGCCTTTATTTTCGGGGTAACTTCAAGTTCAGTCTAAAAAATCCCAATTTTAAGTTTAATCTTGTTCCCTGTCCTCATCTTAGGTTACAAAATGATGTAGCATTTTGTGAACAATTACCTATGGACGTGTTCCATATTTATCTCCATCTGTATTATATATACTCTGAGAAATGTTTTTCAGATATGTCTAAGAAAGACCAGCGCTGGACGCATGGCCTGAATTTGAACTGCTTCCCCTCCAGAACCGGACATGATTTCAGATCAAATGTGGTGCAAAGCGACGTGCGATTCAATCCGTTATAGGTATGCCAAACCTTGAAGATATCTCGAGCAGTTTCGAAATGAACCCCGGAACCCACAAGTAGGTTAAGGGGGTTACGTTAATCACCTTCCGCTCTGCTCGGTCTATGATGCTTATCCCACTCTTCGTATTTACGTGATCCATATCTGACCTAAAACGGTCGCCCAGCTACTTTATATGACCATATAGGAAAGTAACACCTACTTTAAGCAAGCCCTTCAGGCTTACGTTGGTCCATTGCAAGGTACATACCGGATCTTTGCAATTTAATAGTGTCTATTCCGATTCCGACTTCTGACGAAGCATTGCAGTCTTTCCACATCCCCTGTCAATTCAGTTGAAATTTATATTTAACTCTTAGTTTTCAGCGGCTTTAGTTCGATGATTGTTTATTGGTTAGTACAACCTTGAGTTACTTCAAGGTATCAGAAGATTAACTCCTCATTGACAAAATACGAAGCAAGAGGGCATCCAGGAGCTGTGTAAAGGGATTGGCGCCAAGGCTTCCAGCAATCAAATTTTGCGAGGCTTTCGGATAAAAATGGTGAAATAACACATGCCATGACACCTTTCGTTGTAAGGAGCTGCCGAAGCTCAGCATATCCTGGAGCCTTTGCTTCAAAAGTGACATTTTAAGTTAACTTGATCACTGCGGGTTAACAGAATTTCCTGACCAAACAATTTCTTCCCATTACTTGTGCCACACATTGTTACGCAGAGTCGCTAATTGTGTTTTGCATCTTTCAACTGAATTATCCGGCCAATGTATCCAACAGATGATGATCCTCCCGATACATGCCGACACGGCAAAACCGTCTTTGAGATGACCGTAATTCTAGGGCCTCGGGCTGACCTGAAGAATGAAAGCCACGAAGCTGCAGCAGATTTGTTTTTCATTATAATGGTTAGACGCAGCGTGAGGTGAAATAATTGTACCAACCACAGTATACAAGCATCAGTTAAGCCACATATGGTCTACTATATATTAAACCATGACTTATCGAATTATTATGTTTCAACCACTCTCCTACGGCTCGTGGTTGCAATCAGGTGTTCCAATCAGGAATTGCTTAATAATTGTATTTCATGCCGGCGTTCACGTGCATTTTATGTGTATTCCTGGTTAGCTATCAGTGCAGTTGTGGATAATAAATAGCAAATGTCCGCTGTCCTAACGGTCATTTTACTCAGGCACTCTATAATATAAACGTTATTGTTATAGTGTACGCACCGTACACTCCCCACGGGATGACCACATACTCTTAAACCACGGTTTTACAAAAGCACGCAGTCGAATATAAGCTGAACTTTCTGGCGTGGGATAATTCAAAATCGTACATAAAATCCACAGTGGCTATGTCACGATACGTCTCTATCGGAGATGTAATGCATCGCGGTTTGTTTTCAAAAGTTGTCAAGAAATGTTTGTCTGTCTGTATGTTGCCGCTTCGACTCATGTACGAAAACGGCTGAGCGGATTTCGCCCAAACTTCATGGAAACATGGGTCATGAACATGTTGCCTTCTGGTGCAGTTACCCATTGGTGTTTTGGGGTGCGGTCATCCTCCGGTGTCTCCCAGTGTGGTTACCTCCTGGTGTCTTCTGGTGCGGTCATCCTCCGGTGTCTCCCAGTGCGGTTACCTGCTAGTGTCTTCTGGTGCGGTCATTCTCCGGTGTCTCCCAGTGTGGTTACCTTCTGGTGTCTTCTGGTGCGGTCATCATCCGGTGTCTCCCAGTGCGGTTACCTGCTGGTGTTTTCTGGTGCGGTCATCCTCCGGTGTCTCCCAGTGCGGTTACCTGCTGGTGTCTTTTGGTGCGGTCATCCTCCGGTGTCTCCCAGTGTGGTTACCTGCTGGTGTCTTCTGGTGCGGTCATCCTCCGGTGTCTCCCAGTGTGGTTACCTGCTGTGGTGTCTCTGGTGTGGTCACCTGGTGGTATCTTCTGGTTCAGCTACTTGCTGGTGTCTTCTGGTGTAATTACCTGCTGGTGTATTCTGGTGCGGTTATCCTCCGGTGTCTAGCGCGATAGTAGGCAGTCCACTGGCTGACTACTTTCGCGACTTCCACGAGAGGCCTACCACGACGTGCACGAGAGGCCACGACCTACAAGAGAAGCCGTTCCACGGGCCGAAATCAATGGTTGCGCCGGTATCTGTATTGGGTTCACCAACGTCGCGCTGACATGCAAGTCGTAAGTGCGCCGCGTCTCACGTCCCGACCCGTGACACGTCACGCTACGTGACGTTGTCACACCTGGCCGTCTCGTGCCTGGCGCTGATCGAGCGGCAAACGGGCCGTCTGTCCGGAAATGGCTGGCGGAAATGGCGCCGAACGACGAGGGTGTCTCTGCCGGCCGTGTCGCCGCTGGCGTTGGCCCGCCGAGACGGCGCGTCCCACGGCCGCCCTGAGTGTCGTTTGTCCGCTCTAATTTAGACGCCCGCACTGTAATCATGAGCACCGCTAGCCGTTCAATCACGGGCCGGTGCGGCACTACAGTCATAGCGGCCGGTCTGATCACGGGCCGGTGCGGCACTACAGTCATAGCGGCCGGTCTGATCACGGGCCGGTGCGGCACTACAGTCATAGCGGCCGGTCTGATCACGGGCCGGTGCGGCACTACAGTCATAGCGGCCGGTCTGCGCCTCGTGCCGCCGCCGCGCCGCAACCGAGCCGTTGTCGCTCATAATGGCCACCGAACGGTGTGCTGCGCCTTGGTGGTGATAATCCCGACTCGTGTGCTCAATGGTAATCTGCGCAGTTCCCAGGCAACGGACGTCGAGTGGTGGTATGGCTATCTACGCAGCTCACGGGCAACGGACGTCGAGTGGTGGTATGGCTATCTACGCAGCTCACGGGCAACGGACGTCGAATGGCGGTATAGCAATATACGCAGCTCACGGGCAACGGACGTCGAGTGGTGGTGGAGTTTCATACACAATGCCCACTGATGATAGGGCTCCATGCACAATGTCGACTGGTGGTGGAGCTCCATGCACAATGTGGTGGTGGAGCTCTATGCACAATGTGGTGGTGGAGCTCCATATACAATGTGGTGGTGGAGCTCCATACACAATGCGGTGGTGGAGCTCCATACACAATGCGGTGGTGGAGCTCCATATCCATTGTGTTGGTGGAGCTCCATATATAATGTTGTGGTGAAGCTACATGAACAATATCGACTGGTGGTGGAGCTCCATACACAATGTGAAGCAGGTATCCTGTGGCAGGTTGTCGGGGAAAGCTGTAAAAACAGCTTGCCGATCAACGCTCAAACGTATTGTAGTGGTGTTATGCCTGCTGAATTAACACTACGATGGAAGTTATGTTGCTTATCGTGTATCGTTATTATTATTGATGTGACTGCCAACAGGAGCAAATGCCATTTGCAGAAGCAGTCAAGAGCATTTAAAACGGGTATACAATAGTACAAGAAGTCACGACAGAGATACGCGCACACACGTTGAAAACTATTACACATCATTCAGACTGCTCACATGGTCTAATCCAAAATCTGTCAGATTATCGGATACAAATAGTTCACGTCCCGTGCAGACGACAGGAATTCGCTGCATCTGATCGGGGTCGTGTCAATAAGTCAAGAAGCCGCTTGTCATCTTGTGTGCTCGCGCAAACGGAACGTGAAAGTGCAATGAGTTACAACGCAAACTGTCTGAGGCTGAGATACCGAACATCCTCCTGGAGCTAAGAGACCAAACATCGGCAGCAGCTCAGCTCAGTCACATCTTCCGTGGAAGACGGTGTGTAGAGGAGCAACGGGTAAATGAGCGAACAGGCTGCTGCAATCCATATGCGGAATAGGACCATTACATGGACAGGTATTAACAGGGAGCCAGCTAAGAGACGCAATTGAAACAAGTGCAAGGAATCGTAGCAACGCCAACCCAAATTATACTCCAATATTCCGAATCATGCTCTTCCGCTAACGGTACAGATGCTAATATTTTGAGCGAGTCTTGGTCCGGACAAAATTATTGGGTGCTGGAAGAGGAGAATGAGCAGATCTAGTTTTCCGTTTGCCCTTTGAGCCTCTCAGCTCGTGGTTACCAGCAATGTACCTGCACAGAGCACCGTAAGATACCGGACGTCTTGCGACGTACGGTGAAATATAAATTTCCTTTCGCGAGTTTCAACTTAAGTCTCCACCTGGTCGTCCGATCGTACACTGTGCCTACGTTTTACTGGAGTGGGCGGGCGTCGCCGGCACAGGAGACATTGACGTACAGCTTCACCTGGTCTGCAGGCATCGGACACTGCCAACGTACGGCAGGGGGCAGGTCGGTCACGTATAGTGCGAACAGCAATAGACAGCACATTCCTCTCGGGCACCTCAGACTTCATAGGTAGCCAGTCAGACCTTGCACCTTCTAAGACAACCCACTGTTACCGAACATTCAGGTACATATGACTTAGGACAGTTAAAAACGGTGTCAGTTACAATGTGAGAGCAACAAATTTTAAAAAGTAAAAGTTTTTGGCTCGCACTCGTGAAAGCAGAACTGATGTCCGCGTAAACAGCATCGAATTGCATGCCGTGAGAAATGGCGGACTGGCTTTGTTCGTAAAGCAGGCCAAGTTAGTCGCCGTCGACATGCGTGGCAAGAAAGAGGAAGGAAGGAAGGAATGTCCATGTACAATGTCGACTGCTGTGCACAGGGCGGTGCCAACGTGATCCAATAGCGCATCAAATGCCACCTTTCCAGGATTTTGCAGAAGAGAGACAAACGAGACACAGGTAAAAAATTGACTGGGTTTTTCTTGTCTACTTCTTTGCACACTAGGATCACATTATCCCCGTTCAAACGTTAAGAAGCACACCTTGTCACAGAGTCAGGTGGCGCAATTTGTCTAGAGACACTGCGATATCATCAGCCCATCCTTTTAGTAGTCTAGCACTTAAGCTGTTTGGTTCAAATGTCTTGTGTTTGCCAAGAGAGTGCATGAGTCTACAGACTTTTTTTGTGGGCACGTCTATCGTAGACAGGTTGTATTTTATTCCCACGGTATCATAGCCTTTGGGGACCCGCATTAGTGATGGGGACTCCATCTGGCAGTGCTTTTCACACTGAGTAGGTGTCGCATGTTCATCAGTGGAAATATCCAGGGCAGTTACATGCCGCTACCTTGATCAGGTATATATGGAGGAAATATCCAGGGCAGTTACATGCCGCTACCTTGATCAGGTATATATGGAGGAAATATCCAGGGCAGTTACATGCCGCTACCTTGATCAGGTATATATGGAGAAATATCCAGGGCAGTACAGCCGCTACCTGATCAGGTATATGGAGGAAATATCCAGGGCAGTTACATGCCGCTACCTTGATCAGGTATATATGGAGGAAATATCCAGGGCAGTTACATGCCGCTACCTTGATCAGGTATATATGGAGGAAATACCAGCAACGACACCTGGGTGTGATCTCGGCTTCCACCCGTTGTGACGATGGCTGGGTGTGATCTCGGCTACTACCTGCTGTGGCGATACCTGGGTAGGATCTCGGCTACTACCTGTTGTGGCGATACCTGGGTGTGATCTCGGCTACTACCCGCTGTGACGATGGCCGGGTGTGATCTCGGCTACTACCTGCAGTGGCGATGTCTGGGTGTGATCTCGGCTACTACCTGTTGTGGCGATACCTGGGTGTGATCTCGGCTACTACCCGCTGTGACGATGGCTGGGTGTGATCTCGGCTACTACCTGCTGTGGCGATGTCTGGGTGTGATCTCGGCTACTACCTGTTGTGGCGATACCTGGGTGTGATCTCGGCTACTACCCGCTGTGACGATAGCCGTGTGTGATCTCGGCTACTACCTGCTGTCGCGATGGCTGGGTGTGATCTCGGCTACTACCTGCTGTGGTGATGGCTGGGTGCCATCTAGGTTACTACCCGTAACAATTATCTTCAGTGCATTCTCTGGGGACCAGCTGTTTTTCACGGCTTCATTAATTTGGGAAAATAATCTTAACAGTTTGTCTCAAAAATTAATACTTGCTGCCGACCGAAGTGCCCACCTCTCTAGGTTGATTGCTTTGGGATTTCACACGTCAAGAAAACTCGACCTTCCCGCAAAATATGTTTGCGCGGTCGAATGTGCGGGCGGTTTGTGATCACCACGATGTAGTTGAGTGGCCGGTGATGCATTTCGCCAAGACATGACCGAACGATTGAAGCGTTTTCCAAGTACCTACTCTAGGTATGGCTAAATAATGTAAAGTGTGATTCCGTATCCCCGACATTTGGCAAAGTGGTGTCAAGCACCCACAAGGGAACCAAGGCGTGATCAGTTAAATGACCACAGCACCCAGTGTTGGATGTTTCATTTGAGCATGCCTGCTCAGTCGCGGCCCTGACTCCTGCAGCCGTTTATCGATGGGCAGCATTAAATCTCACAGCAAAGATGCCAGTTTGGAACCTCATCTGTTAACATCCATGAATACGCCAATACGCAATGCAGTTTGTGTGTGTTGCATTACTGTGTCGCCTGCCGCTGGCCACAGGCACGGCGTCAGCGGCGAGTGGCCGTCGGTCACGGCCGGTCACGAGACAGCTAGCAACTCGACCAGCGCCACCGTCACCGCTCTGGAGCCCTTCACCGTATACACATTCCGGGTGGTGGCCGTCAACGGACGCGGCCGTAGCCGGCCCAGCGAGCCGTCTTATCCCGTCAGCACACTTCGGGAGCGTGAGTAGCGCCACAGCCCGACGGCAAGTGGCGATCCTGGGCGGCGGTGGGGAAGTAGCGCCACAGCCCGATGGCAAGTGGCGATCCTGGGCGGCGGCGGGGTTAACACCAGCGCCACCGGGATCGTGGTGGCATACAACTTGCAATTCGTCGGTGATTTAGCTAGAGTGAATGTGGCTCAAGTGGAGGAGCAACATCACTGACTAAAATTAGATGATGGTTGATTCAAGGGCAGATGTTGATATGTCTTTGTTCAGTTCTGAATGAATCACCTCCTCTGCATAGGTTCAGCCCGATCCTTTGGGCCTCGAACCATGCACTACTCACCTTAAGCTCTAGATGAAAGATCTACTATTTGTACCCCTCCCCTTCAGATTGTATGCTGGTCCCACCCATGCCTTGTGGTAATGGCTTTCATTGACGTCCGATTCGAAGCATTCTCATCGGTGCGCTCCAGCTAGTGTGTAGTGGTCGCTGTCTGCTACCAAGCGGCGCTTCAGCTAGTGTGTGGTGGTCGCTGTCTGCTACCAAGCGGCGCTCCAGCTAGTGTGTGGTGGTCGCTGTCTGCTACCAAGCGACGCTCCAGCTAATGTGTGGTGGTCGCTGTCTGCTGCCAAGCGGCGCTCCAGCTAGTGTGTGGTGGTCGCTGTTTGCTGCCAAGCGACGCTTCAACTAGTGTGTGGTGGTCGCTGTCTGCTACCAAGCGGCGCTCCAGCTAGTGTGTGGTGGTTGCTGTCTGCTACCAAGCGGCGCTCCAGCTAGTGTGTGGTGGTCGCTGTCTGCTACCAAGCGACGCTCCAGCTAGTGTGTGGTGGTTGCTGTCTGCTGCCAAGCGGCGCTTCAGCTAGTGTGTGGTGGTCGCTGTCTGCTGCCAGGCGGCGCTCCAGCTAGTGTGTGGTGGTCGCTGTCTGCTACCAAGCGGCGCTCCAGCTAGTGTGTGGTGGTCGCTGTCTGCTACCAAGCGGCGCTCCAGCTAGTGTGTGGTGGTCGCTGTCTGCTACCAAGCGACGCTCCAGCTAGTGTGTGGTGGTCGCTGTCTGCTACCAAGCGGCGCTCCAGCTAGTGTATGATGGTCGCTGTCTGCTGCCAAGCGGCGCTCCAGCTAGTGTGTGGTGGTTGCTGTCTTCTGCCAAGCGGCGCTTCAGCTAGTGTGTGGTGGTCGCTGTCTGCTGCCAAGCGGCGCTCCAGCTAGTGTGTGGTGGTCGCTGTCTGCTACCAAGCGTCACTCCAGCTAGTGTGTGGTGGTCGCTGTCTGCTGCCAAGCGGCGCTCCAGCTAGTGTGTGGTGGTTGCTGTCTGCTGCCAAGCGGCGCTCCAGCTAGTGTGTGGTGGTCACTGTCTGCTACCAAGCGGCGCTCCAGCTAATGTGTGTTGGTCGCTGTCTGCTGCCAAGCGGCGCTCCGGCTAGTGTGTGATGGTCGCTGTCTGCTGCCAAGCGGCGCTCCAGCTAGTGTGTGGTGGTCGCTGTCTGCTACCAAGCGGCGCTCCAGCTAGTGTGTGGTGGTCGCTGTCTGCTACCAAGCGGCGCTCCAGCTAATGTGTGTTGGTCGCTGTCTGCTGCCAAGCGGCGCTCCGGCAATGTGTGATGGTCGCTGTCTGCTGCCAAGCGGCGCTCCAGCTAGTGTGTGGTGGTCGCTGTCTGCTGCCAAGCGGCGCTCCAGCTAGTGTGTGGTGGTTGCTGTCTGCTGCCAAGCGGCGCTTCAGCTAGTGTGTGGTGGTCGCTGTCTGCTGCCAAGCGGCGCTCCAGCTAGTGTGTGGTGGTCGCTGTCTGCTACCAAGCGGCGCTCCAGCTAGTGTGTGGTGGTCGCTGTCTGCTGCCAAGCGGCGCGAATATCTATTGCAATTCGATTGCCGGCAGTGCGAGCAATTCGCACCAAAATTGTTAAGATGGCGCTCCGATCCCGTTCGCAGTTGTTATTCAGATGGATGCAGGCGCGCATCTGAATAATTGCGCTCTTGTGCTCAACAGCAGCACTATGGGATTCGGCGGTGAGCTCGGCATCAACAACTGAACCCACCGCTCTGAATATCAAACGTCCCCGGGCAAAATCAGAAACGATAAACCAGGCCCAATCAGGTCGCTTCTGATGCGACAAAGGGTGGGGGTGGGGGGGGGCGAGCTGTGCAACTTATCCTGGTCGTACATGAATGATCATGGTGCACGGTTTTTATATTACTGATACATCAACTTGTATTGAAGCCTACGATTTTCGTATGTACAAATTATTATGTGCATTTAAGTTCACCCAGGATTACATCAGATCGCATTTAAAATTTGTTAGTCGAATCGGATTGGTATGGTTCGAAAATGACAGCCAGTGACAAAGTGTATTCCTCTGGTTGTCCAAGTATGGAGGTGCAGTCACTGCGGTGACTCTGCGTCACCACCCGTCTGGATTGGCGCAGGTCCCGGAGCAGCGCCGGACGTGACCGAGGCTCGAAACGTGTCGGCCACGTCGGTTGTGGTCGGCTGGCTGCCTCCGCCCGGACACACGTTGCACGGCGAGTTCACCGGCTACCAGCTGACCTATAGACCGCTGGGCTCGGCGCACCGGTCTGATGATGTCACCACCGTCCAGCTGCATAACCTGGCCACGCGGGTCAGTCACAACGCTTCAGATCGTCGCCCTTACTGGCTCATCCACAATTATGCTTGCGAAAATTCACTTTTTCAGCTATTTTTTTCGTCGAATTATGTAGAATGTGCCATTTGTGGAGTTATCGAACTAGTTCGTATATAGCACTTGTATCAACCGTCAAGGTACAGCTTAAAAATCATTTTTTGTTCTCTAAAGGTGTAACTACGAAATGCTGAGGTCTTCGTATATAATCTGCAGTAGAGGGCAACTGAGATTCTTTAGAGGCAAGAATGTTCAGACGGCACGATCTTTTTGGGGCAACTGGAAGTCATGACAGCTCCCTAAAGTAAAGTCCACATGACCACAGGTGAAGGTCGCCCTATGAAACTTAGGTATAGGCTAGCCTACAAAAGCTTCCGAGTTCTGGGAATTCTAGTCCGATTTGATCTGGTTCAACTTAAAATCACTTCAACCGTCATATGATTATTGGCATCACACAGGTCAATTCCAGAAGGTTTGAGTTGGATATCTTTACTTGACCTTTCGATCTTGGCTCCAAATATAGGCATGGACGATACCGTCCCCCCACATTTCCCAAGATTTCAAGAGGGATTAAAGTTAGAAGCACGGTAGTGTAATGGTAGTTAGAGATAAGGTGCAATCTATCACCTGGCGAATGACCAGGTATGGAGAATGGTGATGCCGGTCCACCCACAATAACTTGTTAGCTCAATTAGACCTGTTCTACATCGAATAAAGGAACTGTCACTTAGCATTTGTTAATAAATCATGCCGCTGGATTGGTGCTTCAGAAAAAGATGTGGTATGAGTTTGGTAATGTTTGGTAATTCAAGGTGTGCCGATATAATGTCACACATATCAGCATGTTTGAAGCGTTTTGGTGTGACCTGACTAGATTTGACAGCATAAATGCCGTCCACATTAACGAAATTGTGCACACCTTTTCCCACATCAATTTGGCATGTTGTGTGATAATTTTGAGTTCAGGCCATCTACGATCAACCAGCCATTGAAGGTCAAATGAGGTCACCTCCAAAAAAAAGTCAACCAGTCGTCACGCTTTAACGGATAAAGATATTTGAATGAAACTTTAATTAAGCGTTTGCTTATGGTTATGGATGTAGCGAATCGCACCAGAGGAATTTGTTATTTGTTTCGCTTTTGAAGACGTATTAGTTTTGCATATTTATCCATTAAGGCTAAGATCGAAGATTATGGTTAAAGTAAGCATTTTTGTGCGGGCAAGTTGACTTCAAGCAACATTTTGCGGTGTGCTCTACCCATTAGAAAAAGGATAATTCACGGAAATTGAAAAAAAAATCACAATGTTGAAAATTTCAAACAATTAAAATGTTGATTTTTGTGTGGGCAAAATTTTAGGGCCATGTTCGATTCCGTCTTCATATTCTGAGCTGTTAAAATCGCCCTCAAAATGAACGCCCCAGAGCCAAAAATATGTCAGTCATGATCACATAGTGACGTTACTTTTGGGGAATACAATTTTGGGAAGTGGTTTCGGACCCTACTCATCGAGCGCTTTCCGAAGACACATCTTTCGTTTTGTGTGACGCTTAGTTTAGAGATTAGAGGGGGGGGGGGAATATATCTTCGTACCTGATTCTTCGTACCAGTTGTCTATATTTTTTTCCGTGAGAAGACTGGATGACATATTTCATCCCGAAAGGAAATATCGATCATCGATTGAACATCGATTGGAAATACGAATCATTTCTATCCCGTATTCGAATCTTGAAATTCAGTGCAGATCCATGCTTGACCAGAGTTTCCCTCCGCTCTCCACTGTTTGCATGACAAATGTGCAGGCGATGGCGCGTATGTTTGTTTTGACTGGACTGGACTGGGATCTTTAGTCGTCCACCGCAGTGTGGTGAGCCTCGGGGAGTGGTTCACCCTTAATCCACTCCTCGATCAGGTGGTGGGTTCCGAAGCTATGTTAGGTACTCTACTTAGCACGGATATTGTCCCCGTGAGATGACTGACAAGAATTGACTTAATCTATTGCAAAAATCGGTGCCGATTTCCGTTTTCCGATTATCCGATCCGATTTCCGGAGCATTTGATGCTATGCAAATCTAGTGAATCTCAGGATGAAAGTTAACGGTTAATTACCTTATGACATGAATTATTATGACATAAACCTAATGTTTGCTACTAAGTGCAATCCGTATAAAATTGAACGCAATGAACGTTTCGGCACTTCTTTGGCATTAATCTGGTTGCATGTGCGGAACAAAAACATACTTTAGGGGAAGGCTACTCTGCTGCCTGTTCGTTGGCCCAAAGTGAACAAGTTGTATTTTTCATAACAACTTGACACAAATATAGCTAAGCGAACTCAGCTTCCACACATGTTGCACCGGAGCACATCACCTTACCTGTCATAAGTAGAATCAGAATAATTTTATTTCGTGAAGTACGCAATGAATAACACTATAATCTACTGGAGTGGCGCAAAAGCCAAGGTTTATGTCCAGGCGCCTCTCCAGTACTCGTGCCCTCAAAATGGTCTGCCCGACCCCACCCATTCAAGTCACCTTCTCAAGTAAGCAGCTTCAGTTTCATGCTAACGCCAGATAAAAGTGATAAAGCATTAAGGCATTAAAGCATATATTGGCAACACTGATAACGATTATATGCGATGGAGACACGCAGCGATACATTCTAAGTTTATATGAAACGCCTCGGTTTCCTCATATATCTATGGAATGCTGCCGCCACTGAGTCACGGCATGCGGCACCAACGTCAGAACCATGGAGGAGTGCCGGTTATTGGTGAGAACGTGATATTTGTGACACGTGTATGTTGAGTGTATCCGGAAGCTTTCTGAAAAGATGT